>JAJOOH010016397.1:0-12617 GCA_029582605.1 Solanum gracilifrons
CCCCCCCCCCCCCCCCCCCCTCCCTTGTTATTTTTGCATAATACATAAATATATCCTTTAACTTGATTTTAACTAACATATATGTCCTTCAATTTTGGGTGTGCACAAGTAAACACTTAAACTTGTATAAAATCGAATAAACAGACACACACGTAGGATGTCACGTAGGACACATGTGTCTATTTTTCCAAGTTTATACAAGTTTAAGTGCTTACTTATACACATCCAAAGTTGGACGACATGCATAATTATCAGTTGAGACCAAATTAAAAGACATATTTATGTATTATGCCTTTATTCATTTAACTTTTTTAAAAAAAAAACTAAAGTAGTTCTCTATCCCCTCTCTACCAAAAAAAAAATCAAAAAAACAAAACATTATGCCAACGTGTGAAAACTACAATAATGTCTAAGTAGAATAAATGAAGAAATTGATTATTAAGAGAAAGAATTTTTGAGTGTACGAGTATATTCATCATTTCAAACACCAATGTATGGACCAACTATATATGTCCATATATAAATGAACCACCTTCTTCATTTCTACCTTCAACAAAAAATAAAATTTTAAAAAAATCTTCAAGCAACCATGATAAGTCTCTTCCATTTCTTCTTCTTCATTGTCCTCTTTACCTCTCCAAGAGTTCATGTCATCCATCTACAGCCAGCACGATTTTCCGGCCCGTCGCCACGAAAAGTGAGTGTGATATTTCAACCTCTTCCTACTTCATTCAAATTTGAGAATAGGAGAGTCCCTACTGGATCTAATCCATTGCATAACAAGAAGAGATAGGTAGGAGTAATTAACTAAGTTTTCCCTAGTATGTCTATCAAGTTATAATTTCACTTTTGGTGATTCAAAATTTATTTCAAAATTAATTGGAAGTAAATTTTCAATCACCATTAGGAATTTTGTAACAAAACATACAAAGTTTAGTACTAATTACTTCTCTCTTAGCTTCAAATAATTTTATTATTAGTGTTAGTTTAATGTTTGGCTTTTGTAATTTGTACCTATGTTTAGCTAGTTCATAATGACTTGATAAGTAATAGTTTCATTTTAATTTGTAATCTTGAATTATTTTTTCGTGAAATGTATTCACTCAATTATATCTAGTTTCTCTTGTTTTCTAGTTCATTTTATCTTACTAAAAACTCTCTCCCACCCCAAAAAACAAATGTGGGGAAACAAATAGAAAAAGAAGTGCATGAAAACATGTTAGTTTAAATTGTTCATTGGTACAATGTTTAACCGAAAAAGAAGTGTAAGAAGAATCATCTTGGATATAAAAGATCCATCACACACGCGCGCACATATATATATATATATATATAACTCGTTTGAAGAAAAAAAATCTCATACACAGGCAGAACTTTTATTGCTAATTCGTCGCTACAAAACTTTTAGCTAATTGAATTTTGTTATAATCATCACTAATCTATAGCTAAATGGGTTTTTTGTTGTTTAGCTACAAAATATTGTATGTCGATAATTTCTTATTTTCTTATAGTGATAGGACAACTGATTTTAATTAATTTTATTTTATATTACTTTATTTTCTATCACTGTATTTTTCACTTGAAGCATTTTCAAGAGTGATGAAATAGTTTTCATTTTTTAAAGAAAATAAATTCAAAAATTTAATGGTGGTGGGTTGGCATCTGGGCTATCTTTGTTGTCTCCCCTAATAAGTTTGGAGACATATGAATGATATTTATTTAGAGAAGTGTACAGCAGGATGGACCCAAAATTTAAATAAGGAGTGTAAATACCCATAATAACATACAACCACCTAGCACTTATAAAGAATAGTCATTTTTCATTCATAAAAATAATAATTAATGAATGAACATTAGCTGGCTTATTCACAACTTGTCATGTTGCATTTTTAGTGGAGTTTACTTATAACCTCTTACTTCTTGTATGTAAAATGACTAAACTAACTGCACAAATTGCTAACTAGGCCGGATCACCGTATTGGGCCTCCATCACATAAAAAAAAAAAAAAAATTGTATGAAATAACAAACTATTAATTCAAATTAAATGTTATAGTCATAGTTTATTTTAATTGTAATTTGCAACAAACATTTTCCTTTTTTTTTGCCATCTGATTCGGTATACAATTAGCCATTTTCGGTATACAAATAGTCATTTTATACATTTCCGTATAAAATGTATAAAATGCATTTGTGTTTATATAAAGCGAGAGAAAAATGTATATACAAATACAAATACATATATTTCATCATATACACTTATAATTATACAAATACAGATCTTACGTACAGATTACAATGTATAAATGATTTTATACAAAACTGAACAATTTGTATAAAATTGGATGTTTGTAGGGAATTATACAAATCAAAAGTTCCATAGCAAACATAAAATTTGATATGGAGCGCAATTATGCAAACTATAGTTATGACATACAAATATGATTTTTATGTTTGCTATATGTGAAAGTTGTTCAAACGATCTAATTAATTAGATACACTCTAGTTTGCAATATTAAGAATCTTACCAGATTTATGTGCGTTCAGATACAAATCTTACCATACTGACCCCATGTATCTCGGGATTCATGAGATCAGAATTATGTGTAATTTATTATAGATACAATGTATCCAAGTGGATATGCATATATCTGTGATACATAACAAATCTCGTTCACCTCCCTCCTATCTCGCTCTCCATTCTCCCATGTATTCGATATCTCAAATACATGTGAATCGCGCTTGATATATATAAATACATGTATCTAGTGTGATTCACATGTATTTGTGATATATAATAAATCTCGCTCGCCTTCCTCCCCATCTCGCTTGCCTCTTTTTGTATTTTAGTGTATTTGGTAACAAAATACATGTATCCTCCTCAATAGATGGTAGAAAACTCTTAATTAGTGGCGAGATATGTAATATTTTGAAAGTAAAGGTAATAATAGTTTATATGGTTGTGGAGTATGTCTAATTACGTAGTTTCTCCTAAAAAAAGTTGGGCGATTGGGCCAATTGTGTAGATTGGGCCTTATCTCCAACACCTCCCCACAAGTTGGAGGGAAAACCGAAAGGCATAATTTATAAACGTGTTCTTTATATAACTTGGTCTCAACTGACATCTATGCTCTTCGACTTTGGGTATGCATAACTTGACACTTAAATTTGTATATAGTTGAACAAATAAATATATATGTCCAACGTGACAATTCGTATCCTATATAGCGTCCTACATGTATTATGTCATATGGAACATGTGAGTCTATTTATTCAATTTTATACAAATTTAAATGTCTACTTGTGCACATTGAAAGTTGAAGAGTATAGATGACAGCTAGAGCTAAGTTAAAAGGCAGATGTGAAATCAAAAGTCGACTTGTGTAAAGGTCAACCATGTGCTACAGTAGTGAGATGTTCTACAAAAATATCAACCAATTATGTATATTGGATTGTCATCTAGTTGTAATGATAGACTGGCACAGATTGTGGAACATAAATACTTGTGTCAACAGATGATAAAGATATTGTTGGCAGCTTTTTTTATTTAAGGAAATAAGACAATCCCCAAATACGATGTAATAGAAGATATTACTCTTATTTAGAAGTGGCACTTCTAAAGGACTAACACAACTTAAAATAATTGTATCTTGTGTTTTAGAAATGACATTTTTAAAGGACTAACACTGTCTAAAATAATTATACCTTGTGTTGAAAATATGATGAGACAAATAAGGGTATTTTTGGTATTGTGAAGATTAATTTTGGTGTATTCATTGTAATAGAGACATATGTGTACTCTATTTTGACACGTGTGTTGTCTTTTTATTCTTTGTCAACCAGATATTATTACTTTACTTTAAGCCAACAAGATAGAGTACCAACACAGCTTTAGAAAGTTCGTACCAATTGCATTGAAAATTGTACTACACCATTTCAGTCTAATTCACTAGAAAATAAACACCTGTACTACACGTGTCCTTCTACCTTTTTCCAGTTTTCAATTATCTTGCTTTGGTTCTTTCTTTCTTCTACTTTTTCTATTTTTTATTCTCCTCATTCACACACTTGCCAGAGAAGGAGAAGAAGAACTTAGAGATGGAGGAAGAGCAATTGATGGAAAATTAGAGAAGAGTGATTCGATTCCGAATTGATACATCAATTTGCTGATGAAATTTCATATTTCACTAACGAAATTGGAGCTAATTTTTCATTCTAATTATAAATTTTTGGGTTTTCCTTCTAATTTTTATCTCTAGATTTAATTTGCATTTGCAGATCAAATTGCATACTGTTTTTGATGTGATAATGAGGCAAACACATGCTTTAAAGTTATATGAAGACATAGACTTCAACAAAAGCTCTTTTCGCAATTCTCAAAATTTTGTATCTCAATCTCTTATCGTGGTTAGATTTTCTTATTTTTGGTGAGTTCTATCACCCTTCTTCTTACTTTGAGAAATATAGGAATAATAAAAAAATAAATGCAATAAATTGGTTCTTTATTAGCAAATATAAAGGAAAGGACGGATTTTGAATCTGACAAATATAGATGCAATCAAATTTTGATTTGAATGTATAATCTTTGCATGTGGATCTTTGGGATTTTAAACAAAGTTCTCTGATTTTTCATTCAATCGTGTGTTCAAAGTTCATTGTGTGTTTTGATTTTGTAGCTCTCATCATTGCTCAAATTGAATTTTTTTTTCTCCTTCGTGGTTTCTCAGTTTGAGTTGCATGTCAGTACTTACCTTCACTCTCCATTGTACCAAAAGTGTTTGATTGTATGCCTAAATGAACTTTTCCCCTTCTTTAACTGTACATTTATAGAAATTTCTACTCAAATTTCCTGCTTATTGCACTTCATTGCTGGTCTAGGAAATTCTGATCTTCTCTGTTTAAATGTTTGTCCTTTCTTTTTTCATGTTTGTTGGTGAAATCTTTGTCAACTTAGGGTCACTCATTTGTTGGTAATCGATTGCCTTTTTGTGGGTATACTTTTTGCAATTCTTCCTGCTCCATATTGGTATGCGGGTTATAATTCTGTTGCATGCATAAATTAATAACTTCTCTTCATTGTTGGTCTGTTGTGTTTGTTGTGCTCTCCTTCTCCTCCTGTTATGTCTATGAACAGATGCATCTTTCTCTTCTTGCAGCAACTATCCAAATATATTTTTGTTGTATGTATACATTGTCATTATCGAGACCTTAGACGTTGACAAAAGTATTTTATGCATGTTTAAAATATGTATACAACACTTTGTTTTTTATTGTCAATGTGTAAGAGCTTCGACATTAACAAAAGAATGTGTCTTAGTTTAATATATCACAAATTGTAGAGAACTGTAATTGGTGTTGCTCTCTAACTCTTCCTGCCCATATTGTTGTTAAAATATCTTGGGTGCACATATGGTACTAAGATTCAATATCGATTGAATAACAACTGATACTCTTGATTGGACTTGCAAAGTACAAATTGTGGTCATGACTCAACAGCGAGAAAGTTTGGAGAAGAACATCAAATTTCAAAATCTGATTTTGAAAGACGAAGAGAAGAAAGTAACAAGAGTTGTATCTGAATCTTCAGAAAAAATTGAAGAGATCCATTTCCAACATTATTGGTGCAAGGTTGTCATGATCAGAAAAGTTTAAGCTTTACTAACTAATTAAGCATTATAATGGAGAATTAGCATAATATGCAAAAACAGTTTAATATCATATGACCACCACCATTTTGGTGTTCTCTTGAATACATCAAAAAGTATTCATGATGTCTAAGGGCCCTTGTAGTATGTAGTTTAGACTTCATATTAACATTCCTTCACATCCAATTTTGTTGTGAATTTCATAGCTTAGGTATAATTGTTATGTGCATTAATCTTCTGCATCATCTTTGTAATATACTATACATGTGGCTACTACATGGGTCCGACAAAAATACTATACATGTGGCTACATATAACATGTGCGGCACAAAATCGACAAATATACTTACCCTTGACCCTTTGACAGTGATTCCACATTATCTTTGAAACTTAAAACAGGGTACATTCTAAATCAGGAGCAAAACAGAAATATGGATGATTATGGAACACTAAAGAGGTAGGAAGCTTAGTTATTTCTGAATGTTACGTATCCTTACTCCTTCCTGTTTTTCATTCCGTCGTCTACCAATTCTATATTTCCATTCATTCTGTTGTTTTGTAATATCATAGTTTAAATATTTGTCTTGCAGGTGCTATGTAATACTGATAGGTTGAATTTTGTTTTTTTTTCCTTCCAGCAAATACCTTTCATTCAGATTTTTGGTAATATCAGAGTTAAAATGCCCGTTTTGCTAATGTTATATGATAATGATAAGTTGGGATCTGTTATTCTTTTTCTTTCAGCAAGCATATCTATATTTTTCCATCACTTCATCAGATGAATGAAATCCTTTTGATTGTTGCATTGTGCTGGTTTTGTACTTTAGAAGTATTAGAATGTCAGAGATTCAACATTTACTCTCTATAGCTTATTGAAATGTGAAATAGTTACACGTGTTCAGTTTTGCTCCCATTGATTTTCTTCTAAAAAAGGAAAACTACATATCGGGAGAGAGAAGACGGATGACTCATGGGCTTAACTTCATCTACATCTACAAATTGGGACAAGCTTGATGTCATGAAGCAAGCATGGGACGAACTCTGCATCACATAATTGTACACAAAGTTACGTAAGTTGATAGTTGTATTATCAACGATTTAATTTTTCTTAGCTTCTCAAGTAGACACGTGTATTGCACTTTAATTGCAATCCCATGATTTGTTTCTTCTTGGACATGTGTTTACCTTTTTGTTTCTTTAAGTCTCATTTTTGTTTGCTCTTATTAGTTTTTACGAGGTCATGCTTGATGGTCTCTTCAGTTCTTTGAGATTCAGTAATTAAAAGTAATCACAATTTGGTATGTGGACCTTAGTTTCCTACTCTTTTGAATATAGTTTCTAGCTAAAGATTTCTACATGTATGTTACTAACTACTTCATTTGCACATGCATTGTATTTATTTGATGAATTTAATCTCTGTATAGACAATTAATTAGTGCAGAAGTTAGACCGTCTCACAAAAATCTTAGATATCAAGAATGACTATGCCTTGACATCTTTTTTCTTCACTGTTTACTAATCCTCTCTACAAACCTCCGAGATTCAGGCTATTGTTAGGTAAGAATTGGATGTATTTTTTCTGATCTTACTTTATTATTATCGCTACTAATTTGGTATATTTTTTACTTTCTTATTGTTTTTGAATATAATTTCTGGCCAGAATTTCAACTACATTTTTTAGTTATTTTACTTGATCTACATATGTGTTATGTCTCTTTGATTAATTTTTTCTCTGTTATTATCTAATTAGTGCATAATTGCATCGTCATGTGGCAAAATTTAAGCTATAAAAAATGACTGAAATTTAGAAGTGGATTGTGGACCCGCAATATTTGATGTTTGTCTCGAGTCATTTTATATGGAGTACTTGATTTTTTTTCCTTCTTTTGCTGCAGCAAGGAAAGTGGTTCATCATGTTGGCTGTAATGTCTTTCACACGCTAAAGGTATGAATGTAATTGAATTTTCGTACGTTCCTTTCTTTCTTTTTACTTTCAGTGGATTTCTCCTCGCTACTGTTCTTGCTCTTGAGTTTCAAGGATGTTTGCACTTTTGTTGCTGTGTGTTCAAGCTCTAGATATATTTTTTCAATCAATCTTGCTCATACCTCCTTTTTTTCCCCTTCATTTTCCCCTCTTTCTCAGTTGCTGCTGAATTACTTTCACACTTCTTAATTTTCCAATTCACTAACATTTGTGGGTAAATCTATGAGTATCATTGGAAGGCGATAGCGGCAAAGTAACAGGTGATGGTAGTAATTTCATTTGTTTTCTATTCCTTTTTTTTATAGTATTATGTTCAAATTTGGTTAGATCGAAGTTCAACGGATCACATCTTCGATTTTCTTTAATTATTCCTTTGCATGTATGCAATGGTTTTTTTGTGTTGCATAGATCGACTTTGTCTAATGACTTGCCTATATGCTACCATTATTGGAACAAATATTGTGTGATAACTCTCCCTTAGTACTATAAAAGTAGCACAAAAGTTGAATAAATGAGAAGGAAAAAAAGGATTAAAAGCTGAAGAAAATCAATTGATACATCTAATAAAGTGGGACACTGCCACATTGGAGAAGAAAATCGTAGATTTAGAAATAAATAGAATAAGAGTAAGAAATGGTAGTTTACTCATGAAGTGGTTATGGAGATATATTGTGAAAGAAGAGGCACTTTAGAGAAGGGTGAATATGAAAGTATGGGGTAAAAAAGGTGAATGGTGCATAAATAAGTTTATAGAGCCATATAAAAATATGTATGGAAAGCATATAAGAAGAATGTGGATCTTTTTGAACTAATGTACTCTTTGTTTTAGATGATGGAAGCAAAATAGTATTCTGGCATAACAACGGATGAGGTCACCTACTTTTATTTCGAGTTCTTATGGATTTAACTCCTTTGCGATACAAACACATTTGATATACTTTTCAATTAGTAATTTTGAATTCTTGCTCGCTTTAATAATTACACCTCCACTAAGCTAAGGTGGCAAAAAACAATCAAGGTCTAGAGACAGAACAACAAGCAGGCTAAACTATGGGAAGGGTTAATTTCAGATTCTCTTAAATTTCAAGCCTTCAGGTACAATTTCACAGACTTTTTTTAGGCTCTTCAAATTTTGGCCCCCTTTTCTTCAAAAAGAAACATAGTGTTCTGTTTGGTGTACTGATAATGATTAGTGACAGATTATGGTGTTGTATATAGTATTTAATAGTTGTTCTTGGATAAAAGTTACAGTTTTAGTATTGGGATACAAAACTTGAAAACACTTCACCCCTAGATTCAACTTTTGCAAGTGACCTAGATTTCTTTTGTTATTTTTGCAGTAGATAATTTAATCATATTTATAATAATGATTGAAAACAATTCTGAGATAAAGGGGATGATCATAATAGTGTGACTATTAATGGCTGAGGACAAACAAAGATATTATTCTTTTGCCCATTGTTATTGGAAGACCAACTATTTTGCAGATTTCTTGGCTATTTTTGGAGAGAATCAAAAAGGAGAAGATTTTCTTCACAGAAGCTCCGACTCTACAAAAGCCAAAGCTCCCCTGAAGAATGACTCAGACCAAGTTCCAACTTTTAGAATTAAAACTCATGTCAAGCAGTTCACATTTGTATAGGTTATGCTAATCCTTTTGCTTGAATTTTTCAGCCCCTAATATGTTTTTGGTGGTGTCCTCCAACATAGCTATAGATTTTTTTTATAGTCACTTAACTCTAGAATATGGATTATTGTGTATATTGCTGAATATTCATCCTTTTTGCAACTAGGAAAAGGTTTGGGAATTAATCTCATCCCTTCTTATCTTTCTTTATGAAATAAAAAGGTTGGCTTTGCAACCAAAAAAAATAGTAACTCTACGTGGGAATTTTCTATAGCATGTGGCCAGCACTTCTTCATTTTCATCCACTTAATGAGGTATATGTATGAATTATTTGAGACGCATAATATGCAATGGAGAAGTTTTCACATTTTTGTGATTGTACCTATGGCCATGGGATAGGCTTTAAATAAATTGTTGTTCGGCTTTCGATTTATTGAATTGCAAATCTCAGGTCAAGAGTAGTAAAGCTACATTGTTTTTATCTGGAAAGAGACAGCTCAAATCACTAATATTAAAAGTAAGGCTAATGGCAAATCGGGTTTCGCAGATCATGCACTCCATTTCTCTGTATCATCATTTTTAATTTGCTTAAACTAAGGTTAGTGTTCAATAATTTAGAAAACATTTTTTTGGGTGCAAGTTGTTTGAGTTGTGTCAACATTTAATGTCTTCTATTTTATCTATGATTTGGTGTTGCATATAATTTGCAGATTGAATGATATACTGTATTCCTAACTTGATCATCCTGATCATTACTAATACAAAAACATAACTTAAATAAATTATGTATGGAAAATAGATTTATCATGTTGGGCCTGTGCTGAGCACGGGCAATCCCTCTCTAGCCTATATAGAAGTGGGAGTTAATGGGATTAACACAACATCAAATAGATGTACCAAAGGTAATACAAGTTGTACTTTATTGGGGCCCACTTCATTAAACAAGTACTACTCCCCACTCATATCACAAAGACACATGTACGATGCAGGGAGTTGGGAAGGACCAACAAGGACAAATCTGTAATTTTCTTAACCTTATCCCACTCATATCACAAAGACACGTGTACTATGTATAACACAGATGCTTTTTATATTATCTATGAATTGATCCATTTTCCCCTTACAGTCTTATTAAATTTCTTTTAATTTTCGAGTAAATATCTCGAAAGGTCATCCAACTTTGAGAAATTATATTATAAAATTATTCAACTTTGTTTAAATCAATAAAATCACTCAACTTTGAATATTTATTTTATAAAATAACTCGATCAAACCTACCATAAAAATTATTCTACAAGATAAAATCATTATTTTTTAAAATATATTTATGAGAAACTAAATTATTCTACAAGATAAAATCATTATTTTTTAAAATATATTTATGAGAAACTTCTTAAAATATTTAAAAGTCATGAAAAAGTGAAAAACAATTGGCATGAATTTTGAACTTTTTAGTAAATTTGTGAAGCGAGTCGAACCCATTCGAGGGAACGTATGATAACTGAACGTGATGAGGTATCGACTTTCTTCTCTTCCCATTTTATATTGTTCGTATTATATTTAAAAATAATTTCACCAATAATTTTTAAAAAAATTCGTATCTTATTAATTCATTGATCCATGATTGTAATTTTTTGAAATGGAGAGTAATTTTTTTTGTAATTATTGCAGAAAAGAAGAATAACATATAAAAGATTGAGATTTGTGGGAGAGCAATTAATTTATTTTATCATGTTAAAATATTTTTTATGGTAAATTTGATCAAGTAATTTTATAAAAGAGTTCAATGATTTTATTGATACAAAATAAAGTTGAATGACTTTACACATAATTTGAGTGAGCTTTGAGATATTTACTCCTTAATTTTCACAAGTGCTTTCTTCTTCCCTCGCTGAATATCTCTTTGTTTTCAGGAGAATTTTTCTATCTACTTAGGTTGTTCTTAACCTACTTCTCTTTTGAGGCATATAATATGTGTTTGTAAAAGTTTTGCCAAATGAATTTTTGATTCTTATAGTTGTTGTTGAGTGTTGGAAATTGGGGTGAATGTGTATAATATGTGTGCTACAGTTTTGACATGTTTCTTAGCAAATGTTCTTCATTTCTACATGTATTATGTCTTTTTCATGTATTTTGTGTTCGTTATCAACTAATTTGAGGCATATAATGCACCTTATGCATTTAAATTACTAAATAATATGTTTGTAAAACTAAATCTCGGAAAAGAAGGTGCGAAGACAACAAAAACAAATACTATTAAATTTGAATGGTTGAAAGAATTAGGTGGAAGAAAGCCAATTAAAATGATAAGAAAGAAAGAAGGAAAGAGGATGTGCATACAACATACCTATGGTGGGTTAAGTTTCATTGGGAAAATTTCAGATCACGTCTTCCATTTTGCGAAGCATTTTTTCTTAAAGCTGGGACAAAAAATAGATCAATGAAAAGAAATAGGGATATATCCGAAAAAACAAGGAAACGCATGATCCATACAAACTTATTATGACTTTCTAAGTCAAAATACTATGAAATTTATTCAATTTGAATATTGCTTTCAACTGGACTAGAACAATATTGAGCATAATATATTAGATATTTGAATCAAAATCTAGGTGCCCAAAAAATGAAGTTCAATTTTAATTTGTGGTTATCAAATTTTGAGTAGTTTCTTTCTTTTATATACTCGAGTGAATGGAGTGACTTTCTTCTTTTATATATTTAAGAATTTCACTGGGTGTATTCACTACAACAAAATAAACTTTTAGCGGCAATAAATATTGACATTAATAAAGAGTGCTAAAGTCTTTACCGACATTAGTTAAGTGTTATTACAACCAATGTCGTTAAAGGCTTTAGGGACATATACAAAGAGTGTTAATTGCTGCTAAAAATACATATTTAACGGCAATTAAAAATTAATTTTTGCTAACGATTATTTTTGATGTAGTGATCTCAAATATGGTCATTTGATTACTGTCCATTTAGAAGATGTGTTTGATTAGAATACGGAAAAAATTTATGAACAAAATTTGGAAAGGTAAGTAACACAATTATGTTCTACAAAAAAAATTATGTTCACTTTATAGCCTATTGTCACGTCCCGCCACTTCACAGTCAAATTTTGCGTCCGGATAGGGGCGGAAGGATCTAGAGTTGTGGAGAGGTTTTCGGAAGACTCTAGAACCCTCTAGATTATTCAAGAAGGCTAGAGAATTCTCTAGAATTCTCTAGAATAATGTAGAAACTTCAAGAAAGTCTTGGAAGATCCTAGAGTGTGTAGAAAGTTCTAGAACTAGGACCAAAGTGTAAATAATCTAGGGACTTGTAAGTAATTTTTAATTGTACTTTAGTCCTTAGGAATTA
>JAJOOH010016400.1:0-12919 GCA_029582605.1 Solanum gracilifrons
TCTAATTAGGTTAATTAATAATTCTAAAGTTAGAGTTGAATAAAAACACATAATAAATAATCACAATTAAATAATTTAAGAGTAAATGAGAGATTAAATTTGGGCCCTTCTTGGGCCTGCTGCAATTTTTGGGGATTTAATTCTAAACCCATTTTTGTATACACCGGGTGTATATTAGTGTATATCGGTCATTACTTAGCCCTTTTTCCGATATATCAACCCATATGCCGACTGTATGCAGTTTTGTTTTTCGCCTCCAACCTGTATCTTCATTTTTGCCCACATATTTGTTATACCGAACTTGTATATCAGCGTATAATGTTGTATACAATATGTATACATCCCACTTTTGGGCTCTTGAATTACTTTCCAGCAGAATGTTGGGACTCCGGGGCATGTAACAGCTTCCGAATATGTAGGGGGGATGACTCGAGAAATAGGGACAGCAAAGATCGAGCTTTTATGGCTCAACTTAAATGTGCAAGGTAAATAAGTCCATCATGGACTCCAGAGGGGTTTATGCGACAAAGAAAGGAGCCAAATTAGTATGTGAAATAAGTAAGCAATTAGGACATAACTTAATTAGAATGAAAGTAACTAAAATATTTTTTGAGCTAAAAATGTCACCCAAGTCACTATGAGACCGAATTGAAACCCAAATGTCATAAATTTCAATACAAGATAGGAGGCTACAAAAACTAATAGTAAACTAATGAGAAATCAAACACAAGGGAGCACGTGCTTGTGTACATACGTGACAATAAAACCTATGAGCGATAACTAACACAACCCAAAAAATGCATAAAGAAACATGTTGCACATTTGACTAAAATCACCTCATCTAATAAACGCCACTAGATATATCTATGGGAATTTTAAAACTACCATCTATGTTATACCAAAGAGACAAAAATTTGAAGCGGTAGCCAATTAACTCATTATAAGCGAAGGAAGAAAATAACTACAAACAAATAACTAAAGTGGGCAATATGAGCAAACATGTTAAATAATGGCATAATATAAAACAATGTCCATAGCACTGTTGAACATTAACACTCAAGTAAAACTAAGGCAAACAACAAGTTAAAAATTCGGAATGGATATTTTCAGGTTTTAGACAAAGATGGTGAGGACTATTCTCTGGAAAATAAGAGTAACCTTAGTTAAATCGTCAAATGGTAGAACTACAAGCATCCCGCCATGAGCTGAAATCCAAAGAAACATATACCACTCAAGCTAATTGAAAACAGAGGGTAGACAGATCTACTACACGAATTCAAACTAGTACTAACAAGAAACCTTCATAATAGAAAAAAAAACACTAAGGCAAACGACCAAGAATATGGTCACATTCTCATCACACTAATAAAAGCTAAAACCGAACAGTGAATGATCCAAAACGACCCAACCGATACACTCGTAGTTGAGATCAAATGAGTTTTAAGCCATTTCGAGCAACACCAAGCAGCGAATCAACTAGTTTCATAGATACAAAATCGAGCTAATGAATATCCCGACCAACATATAATACTAAAATGACTTCATTGATGCTTGAATCATGCTATGCTTACTGCTAAACACTTCACAGGAAGACGGTACTAAAGCAAAGACTTACAGCGAAGGAACCAAACGTTCTTGATAACAAACTCCATACCAAGTATCAAACACATAGCACACCGTATCGAAAATAGGACGTAAGAGAAGGCAAAGTTACCTTCTTTGAGGCAGCAAACTGAGAACAAACGAGCCAAAGAGAGCGACGACTTCTTACCCCGGTTTAGACTCGAGCAATAGACAAGGAAATTTGAACCAACCTTTGATCAAATCTTTTCTTGGAACTTAGAATTAGAAAATCGTTTTGAAATTTCTCAAGTGTAAAACGACTATTGCCAAAGAATCAAACTCAAGAACAACCTCTATGCTCACCCCCAACAGTGATTACAATAGATGAATATATAGATGGAAATTAGGGGGAAATCGCGTGAAATTTCGAATTCATTCTGCCCCTCTTCAAGACAACAGTAGAAAGCTTTGAAAATATCCCTTAAAATGGGGGAAAGGGGACGTGAGGGTGATGGGTCTGCAGGGTATGGGTTCTTGCAAAGTAGGAGACGCAATTTCTGGGTTGATTTAGCGTGAAGAAGATGAAAGCAAGTATGGGGGTGGGGTCGCTATTTTTTTTCACGCCAAGAAGAAGAGTAGGGGGATGGGTCGGGTATTTTGGCTTGCTGTAGTATTGTATTGGAGGGTTTTGGATTTGGTACTAAAAAGAATTGGGCTCAGTTTTGGGTCTGGAAATTGAAAAAGTGGGTTGCTGATTTTGGCCCAACTAAGTAAAGGGTTTAGATCTTTTAAGAGATAAACATATTGAGTCTAATTTAGATGAATTAATATTAATTAATTAACGAGCTTTATAATCTTAACGAAATATAATAATTATTTCTATTATAAAATAATTAATTTAATGACAAACTAATTAACTCGAAACTATAACTTAAAGTAATAAGATATTTAACTAAAAATGTAAAATCTTTGTGATGATTTTCAAATATTTATAAAATAATGTGATTGTAAAAATATACATATTTATTATTTAAAATTATTAAAAATGATAAAATTACTCTAAAAATAACTTGAAAGTATTTTGAATTTCATAAAATTCATTAATTCAAAATTATGACCCTTACTAATAACGTATTTAAAATATAAAATCTTTTCGAGATGAATTTTTAATACTCATAAAATGCATTAATTATATACATAACTACATAAAACATATATATATATATATATATATATATATATATTAAAAAAGTAACAAAACTACTTAAAATAACTTGCAAACTATGTTTGTTTGTTTTTTAATATTTTTTTATAGAGCTAGTTATTTTAATTCGTTTGAAATTGAAGAAGCTCGATGATTAATTTATATTGTGGAGGGTCAAAATTGGATGTCAACAGCTATCCCTCGTTTGACTTGTATTGAAGAAAGAAATTCAAGGCAAATGAAATTGACGAATCCAATTTTGACCGACCACATCTTCATTTTTTAGAAAAAGGATTTTGGTACGGACTTTAGGAATTATGGCCGAACCCCGAAATCAGGTTTCCTACATATCTCAGGCTATATGAAAATTCAGGCCACTTATAGTTCGATATGCTTGATTTGACGCACGATTATGAAAGACTTCGAAGGATATCCCGATATCGAATTATGAAGAAACCGGAATGATCGAGAATAATATTTGAGAGAGGATGTCGGAATATAACCGATTTTTCAACATTGAGCCCTCCTACATATCCTTAGATCTTAGGAATCAGGCTATTTGTAGTTTGACTCGATCGATTGAAAATGAAATCTGTTATGCTAGATAACCTTCAATTCTGGAAGAGTGACAAGTAAGTTGAGTATGAAAAAGAGGCTTGCAACCTCTTAGCCATGAATGTGGGGCCCTTCACACTCATAATTAAGAACTTACACGGACATAATTTCCAAAGCTCTTGGTGCATTGTCGCTCAGATTGGAAAGCTGCCTTCGGTGAGAGTAAAAAGTTTTTTGGATGCGAAATTGTAATGGATAAACCAAAAGGAATACCCACATGCCTTTTGATAGGGGTGTGGTTTGATTGTGGTGGAAGTCGCTCCTCAACTCGTGTCGTAAGAGTTTGATACTCCTCTTTGGACTATGTCCCAATTCGCTGCTAAGAAAAGTTCCACGTTGTGCAGCATCCCTTTTGATGTTGTCCGCACCTGTGGTTTGGTTTGAGAATTCATCGTCTTGGATGCTCTTGACAAAAACTGAGATAAAACTCATTAGCGTAAAATATAATTCAAATGGAGAGAGAGTGCCTTTTTACCATTTTCACCCTTAATTGCTCTCCTTGAATATTTAATGACGGTTTATTTCAGTTTGACGTAAAGCAAATAAAGCTCGTATCTCATATTTTCAATATAATTCTTCAATGTACTCTTCTTTTGATATCGAAGCAGTAATAGACTGATGTAATATGTTGGTGGTTCTCTTGATGGTCTGAATATGCAATGGCCCTCTTGGCGGCTTGAATATGAATGACCCTCTCTGCGGTTTGAATATGAATGGCCTTTTTGACAATTTGAATGTGAATGGGCCTCTCGACAGTTTGAATATAAATGGTCCTCTCGGCAATTTGAATATGATGGTCCTCTCGGCAATTTGAATATGTAATGGACCTCTCAATGGTCTAAATATGAATGGCCCTCTCGGCGGTTTGAATATGAATGTCCCTCTCGGCGGTTTGAATGTGATGGCCCTCTCGGTGGTTTGAATATGATGGCCCTCTTGGCAATTTGAATATGATGGCCTTCTCGGCAATTTGAATATGTAATGGGCCTCTCAACGGTCTGAATATGAATGGCCCTCTCGGCGGTTTGAATATGAATGTCCCTCTCGGCGGTTTGAATGTGATGGCCCTCTTGGCAATTTGAATATGATCTCGGCAGTTTGAATATGCAATGGCCCTTTTGGCGGCTTGAATAGGAATGGCCCTCTCGGCGGTTTAAATATGAATAGCCCTCTCAGCGATTTGAATATGAATGGCCCTCTCAGCGATTTGAGTATGAATGGCCCTCTCGGCGGTTTGAATATGAATGGCCCTCTCTGCGGTTTGAATATGAATGACCCTCTCGGCGGTTTGAATATGAATGGCCCTCTCGGCGGTTTGAATATGAATGGCCCTCTCGGCGGTTTGAATATGATAGCCCTCTCGGCGGTTTAACTATGAATGGCCCTCTCGGCAGTTTGAATATGCAATGGCCCTCTTGGCGGCTTGAATATGAATGGCCCTCTCGAGGGTTTAAATATGAACGACCCTCTCAGCTGTTTGAATATGAATGGCCCTCTCGGCGGTTTGAATATGAATGGCCCTCTCGGCAATTTAAATATGATGGCCCTCTCGGCAGTTTGATATGAATGACTATGAACGTCGTCTTTCATCATTTGATATGATGATATGTACTTTTTTTTTTTTATCATAATATCATTTTCATCGGTATCTCGCAACCTTAAGTGGTAGATACTATTCTTTAATTTGTCAAATACCTCATTGATCAAATGAAGATGTTACACTCACTAATTGATATTCGCCGGATATGTTATCCTGAACCAGTTGGTTGATAAATATAGCTCCTTTGATGATCTTATTATACCCTGCATCCACAGAAACATGTAAGTTTTGGAATACTGATCTGTGTTGAAGTCGCCTTGCTCATGGTTTCGTTATCTCTGGAACTTTGTCTGGTACATCCAATGAATCGCAGTAGCCAAAAGAAAAAATCATATTTAAATTAAAACATTTGCTAGGCATGAAGCTTTGAAAAATAGTTTTAAAGAAAATCTCTGCCAATTAACTGACACGACATGCACGACACGAACAAAACCCTTTGTCTCAGATTTTGATATGATAGGTAACTTGCTGGCAACTTAAAACCCTTTAAGAACACGTCAATTTGAGGCAATTGAAGTTGACTTCGAAGGTCCGAGTATCCTTGATGAAATTTTTGAGGTCCTTCCCAAAAATTCTGTCCTAGTTAGATGTTTCAAAAACAAATCTGAAGATGATCACGGGAGTCTTGCATGTGAGATCTCCTCAAAATTATTCCCAGTTGCACATTTTGATATGATCCTTGACTCTTGTTTGTAGAAAATGATTCTTCTTGTAGAATTTTTTAGGTCCTCTCAAAAATTCTGTCCCAGTTTCCTTTATGAAGGGAAATGGAAATCTTATTGGGAATATGACCGAACCTTTGTGGCGCCTACGTATCCCGTTGAGGCAGGAATCAGGTCAAACGTAGTTCCTCTCTCGAGAATCGACAAAAATAGAAAATTTGATAAGGAAACGATCGAGACCGACATAGGCCGCCTACGTATCTCATTATTGAGAATTCAGGTCGAACGTAGTTCAAGTACAAAGGGAATGTTTCAAAACATAATGCGACAATGATTACAAGCAAACTGCAATTACAAGGAAATAAAGAAAAGAATTATCATCCTTCAAATGTAGTATCTCTTAACGGCATCTGAATTGATAGATTTTCGCCACACTCTTCCCTCCATTTCTGCTAGAACCAAAGCTCCTCTTGATAGTACTTTGTGGACGACATATGGTCCTTGCCAGTTAGGTGCAAATTTCCCTTTATATTCCTCTTGATGAGGAAAAATGCGTTTCAACACCAATTGGCCAACATCAAATGTTCGAACTCTAACTTTCTTGTTTAAAGCGCGAGTCATTCTCTGTTGATACAACTGGCCATGACAAACAACACTCATTATTTGCTCATCAATTACTGCCAATTGCTCATATCGGTTACGAACCCATTCGGCATCGCTCAATCTAACTTCCTGAATAATCCTTAAAGATAGCATCTTAACTTTAGCTGGTATCATTGCTTCTGTTCCGTACACCAATAGGTAAGGAGTTGCTCCAGTTGAGGTTCGGATTGTGGTGCGGTAACCTAGCAAAGCATAAGGCAAATTTTCATGCCAACATTTGTAGTTGCCAATCATCTTTCTCAGTATCCTCTTGATGTTCTTATTAGCAGCTTCCACAGCTCCATTCATCTGAGGATGATATGCAGTTGAATTACGGTGGGTAATTTTGAATTGTTCACATATCTCTTTCATCAAGTGACTATTCGGATTTGCTCCATTGTCTGTGATGATAGACTCTGGAACTCCAAAACGACATATCAAATTGTTGCGAACAAAATCGGCCACAACTTTCTTTGTCACAGCTTTGTAGGAAGCAACTTCGACCCACTTTGTGAAGTAATCAATGACGACCAAAATGAACCTATGACCATTGGAGGCAGCAGGCTCAATCGGTCCAATAACATCCATGCCTCAGGCTACAAATGGCCAAAGGGAACTCATGGGGTGGTACTTTGATCAGATATCCGTGTACCTGGCATTTATGACATTTTTGGACAAATCGGCCACAATCATTTTGTTTGCTAATGTAAACCCATTCATGTGCGTCCCACACACTCCAGCGTGCACTTCTTCAAGCAATTTTGTGGCTTCTGCAGCATCCACACATCTCAGTAATCCCAGATCGGGTGTCCTCTTATAAAGAACCTCTCCATTCAAAAAGAAGTTGTTTGCCATTCTTCGGGTTGTTTTCTTCTGAATACTTGTTGCTTTTTCTGGATATTCGCCAGCTTCTAAGTACTTTTTCACATCGATATACCATGGATTCCCATTCCATTATGCTTCCACATGTGAACAATGTGCTGGTTGTTCTTTTAAAACTGTCTCAAGTGGATCGATATAACCCTTTTCTGGGTGTTGTATCTTGGACGATATGGTTGCAAAGGCATCATCAAGCTCGTTCTGTATTCTCGACGTGTGTCTGAACTTGGTCTTCCTAAATCTTTGGCATAATCTCCGTACCAATTGTACGTAAGGTAAGATTTTAGGATTTTTCACTGCCCATTCTCCCTGAACTTGATGAATCAACAAGTCTGAATAACCAATTATCAATAATTCTTGAACATTTATGTCAAGAGCCATTCTAATGCCAAGAATACATGCTTCGTACTCAACCATGTTATTGGTGCGTCGAAATCTAAGCTTCGCTGTTGCTGGATAATGTTGCCCCGAATCAGATATCAACACTGCTCCAATTCCTGATCCTATAGAGTTTACTGCTCCATCAAAGAACATTCTCTACCCAGGATATGATTCTTATATGTCTTGCCCTACGAACAATACTTCTTCATCAGGGAAAGATGTTCTAAGCAGTTCATATCATTCATCTACTGGGTTTTCAGCAAGGTGATCGGCCAAGGCTTACCCTTTGATTGCTTTCTGAGTCATGTACACAATATCGAACTTACTCAATAACATTTGCCACTTTGCTAGCTTTCTTGTGGGCATTGTTTTCTGAAATATATACTTGAGAGGGTCCATCCTCGAAATGAGATGTGTTGTATAAGCCGACAGATAATGTCTCAATTTCTGAGCAACCCAAGTCAAAGCACAACAAGTTCTCTCTAAGAGGGTGTAACGGGCCTCATAGGACGTGAACTTCTTGCTCAAATATTATATATCTCTCTCATTTATTCCGGTCTCATCATGCTGTCCCAACACACACCCGAATGCATTGTCGGAGATGGATAAATACAATAGAAAAGAACTGTCTGCACGTGGTGACACCAACACTGGTGGATTCGAAAGGTAACTTTTGATGGTGTCAAAAGCCTTCTGACATTCTTCGATCCATTTGGTTGGCACATCTTTTTGTAGTAAATTGAATATTGGCTCACATATCACCGTTGATTGAGCTATGAACCGACTAATGTAATTCAATCTCCCCAAAAAACTCATCACTTCCTTCTTAGTCTTTGGAGGAGGTAAGTCTTGAATTGCGTTGATCTTGGAAGGATCAAGCTTGATACCTCTTCTGCTAACTATGAATCCGAATAACTTCCTTGCAGGTACTCCAAATGAAGATTTGGCTGGGTTCAACTTCAAATCATACCTACTTAACATGTTAAAGAACTTTTCCATGTGTGTCAAGTGATCCGAACTCTCACGGGATTTTATGATGACATCGTCCACATACACCTCAATTTCTTTGTGGATCATATCATGGAAAATGGTGGTCATAGCTCTCATGTAAGTGGCTCCAGCATTCTTAAGGCCGAACGACATCACTCGATAATGGTAGACTCCCTAAGGTGTGATGAATGCTTTTTTTCCGCATCTTCTTCATCCATTAGAATCTGGTGGTATCCCGCAAAACAATCCACAAAATATTGCAGCTCATGCTTAGCACAATTATCGATGAGTATGTGGAGTTTGGCAAGGGGAAATTATCTTTCAGACTTGCTTTGTTGAGATCCCGATAATCTACGCATATCCTGATTTTTCCATCTTTCTTCGCCACTGGAACAATGTTAGCCAGCCAAGTGGGATACTTGGTCACTTCAACAACTTTTGATTCTATTTGCTTCATGACCTTCTCTTTTATCCTTAAACTCAGATTGGGCTTGAACTTTCTAGTTTTCTGTTTTACTGGACTGTACTCTGAATTGATATACAACTTATGGGAAACAATATCAGTGCTTAACCCTAGCATATCATCATAAGACCAGGCAAACACAGCGATGTATTGTCTGAGCAACTTGACCAATTCTTTTCTTTCTGTTGCTGCCAAATGGACACTGACTCGGGTTTCTCTGACCGACTCGTCATCTCCCAAGTTTATTCTCTCTGTTTCATCCAGGTTGGGCTTTTTATTGTCTTCAAGTTGCCTCAAGTCCTCGGTAAGGTGTTCATGCATCATAGTTTCCTCATCATATTCTTCACATTCATCTTCATCGACCTTACTTGGTTCGCCGTGTTCGTGACATGTCATGACATTGGCAGGTTTAGATTCATTTTTACTAAAAAGAACAACAAATCAACCACGTTAGATATAAAGAGTTTAAATGTATTTATTGCAGAATAATTCACAATGACAAGATAATCAATTTAAAATAAACGAGGCTTTCATTGGAATTTTAAAAAGGCATACAAACTTTGGTTATGACTCATGAGTCATTTCCTTTTTAAACATTACGATGAAAAATAAAGTGACATAAATGGTGGTTTCGGGCTTCGTCCAAACAACACTGATTTTCAAAATAAAACTTCAAATTTTGTCTTTGTCTACCAAGCTATTCGATGGATCATAAGTGGAGTGGTCATCCAATTCTATAGCATCTCTCCAGGTCCGACATCTCGGATGATGGGTGTTGTTATGCATTCTACCGAGATCACAGAACAATCTTCTTCATCAAAAAATCTTCCCATCCCTTCCACTAGACCATCAATCTTAGGCTCTAAAGCTTTATCAACAAATGACTGGTACAATACTGGAATAGGCTTCGGTATATCACAGTCATGTTTCTTCCTTGTTTCTGCTTCAAACAATTCTTCCTCTGTTGGTGTATAATCGACGCCGAAGCGGAAATTTTGAAGTGGTATAGGAAGAGGTTCGGATATGCCATCCAAATTCTTGCCTAACCCACGCCCAGGTTCAAAACCACTTCTCAGCATAGTTGTGGCTAGCATTTTATACACTTGCGGCATTGGTACTTGCAGTGTCGTATCTTCAAAAGCAGCATTCATTATCTCCACCATGTGAAAGTCAGTACCCTGAGAAGACTCTTCAATAACTGGAATGGAGAAACCAGGGTAACTACGATTACTCCCTTCACCATGGATGACGATTTCATGATCCTCCCAGATGAATTTCAAAAGTTGATGCAATGTGGATGAGACTGCTCCAACAACATAGATCCATAGTCTTCCTAGCAATAAGTTGTAGCTCGTAGATATACCCATCACCTGGAATTCAGTGACAAATTCTGCAGGCCCCATTTGGATACACAAGTCTACTTCCCCCATGGTTTCTCTTTGCGAACCCTCAAATGCCCTTACATTCATACGATTTTGACGGATTTTCCCTAGATCAAAATTTAGTTGAGTAAGGGTTGATAATGGGCAGATATTGAGTCCTGAGCCATTATCAATCAATACTCGCGCTATAAACTTGTCCCTACATTTGACGGTGATATATAAGGTACGGTTGTGCAACACCCCTTCGAGTGGCAACTCCTCTTCTCGAAAAGAGATTTGATGACTCCCAATGACATGACTTACCATAGTGGCCAGATTCTCACCACTTGTTCCCGTCGGTACATACGCTTCATCAAGTACCTTCAACAGTGCTTTTTGATGGTACTCAGAACTCATTAATAGAGCCCAAACAGAAATTTGAGCGGGAATCTTCTCCAAATGCTTGACAATGGAATACTCCTTAGGCTGCATTCTTCGCCAAAACTCTCCAGCCTCACCCTCTGTGATCGGCCTTTTTTGGTTCTCCTTTCTTCGTTTCTCCTGAGTTAGCTCTTCTGGAATGTAGCATCTTCCAGAATGTGGCATCCCTTGTGCGGTAGCCGCCTGCACGACAAACTTTTCTTTGGGTTGCTCGTTGCTGCTTTCCTTTGTCAAAGCGAATGCTTGATGAGGTGCAGTTATTACAACAAACTCTAGACGGGCCTTTATAGTTAATGAGGCCACTGCTGGTATAAATGAGTTGACATTTGCTGCACCGATAGTCCCATTAGCAAGCCAATCTTTGTCTCTTTCAATCATGTTGATGGTAGCTCTTCCATGATTCGGCAATGGGTTAAGGTTCACATTGGGGGCAGGAGCTTGGAGAGTGATGACCCTGTTATCGATCAAGTTTTGAATCTTATGTTTCAGATTGATACATCCTTCTGTATCATGTTCTGCCCCTCCAGAATGGTACACACAACGTTGATCCGCTCGGAAGAACTTTGTTGTGGGATTAATTGTCCTTGCATCTACTGGTTGGATCAATCCTACTACTCTTAGACGCTCAAAGAGTTGGCTACGTGTTTCTGCCAAGGGAGTGAAAACTCTAGGAGGCTTTCTTTCGAGGTTAGGATGGGGTAGATTGTTGGCATTTGGGCTGTTTTGTCCGGGATTTTGGTAGACTGGTGCATTGGCTTGGTGATTTGGTAGTGTATTTTGGTAGGTTAGTGGTTGATTTTGGTAGATAAGCGATGGTGCTTGGTAGTTCTGTTGTGCATAGTAGATTGGGATTGGAACTTGTGGAGATGGTGGGTAAATATTTGAGGTGGGGAATCGGTTGGAGCTTCCAATGGCAAAACCAGACCCAAAATACCTTTGCGGCCTTGGCCTCGGGCTAAAAGATACAGCAGACACATCCTTTTTCTTTCTCCTAGCGAATCCTATGGCCATGGATGGTGAGGATTTGTTGGCGGCCTGCAAGGCAGTGAGACTTGTAATCTTTCCAGACTTGAGGGAATCCCCTATAGCTTCTCCTATTCTGATCAGCTCTGAAAACTTTTGTCCCATCATGGGTAACATCCTTTCATAATACTCGGGCTCGTGAGCTCGAATAGAAGCAGAGGTTATTTCGCTTTCAGTCATCACAGGTTGTACCTTTGCAACTTCTTTCCTCCAGCGGAACGCGTATTCACGATAGTCCTCCGTGGTCTTTTGCTTATTTTTTCCAAATAATATTTGTCATGGACAGCTTCGACATTAAACTAGAATCTTTCCAAAAAAATTTTGGCCAGATCTCCCCATGTAGACCACTGACGGAGTTCTTGAGATGTGAACCATTCTAATGCCTCCCCACTGAGGCTTCGACTAAACAACCTCATAATTAATGCATCATTTTTCCCGATACCCACGAGTTTGTCACAATAAACTCGTAGGTGAGCCATGGGATTGCCAATACCATTGAAGGTTTCAAATTTTGGAATCTTGTAACCTTCAGGTACTTTCAAGTCAGGGTGTATGCAAAGGTCCTCATAATCAAGTCCTGTTATTTTCCTCGAAGATTGGACACTTTTTACTGCCTCGGAAATGGCATCCTTCATAATATTCATTTCTTGTTCGCGCTTTTCTTGTCTCAACCTCCACTCTTTCTCCATTTCTTCATAGTGATCCAGCTCCGGTTGAACAGAAAAACTAGGACATGGCTGAGGGATTGTATAGGCTGGTTGAGTTTGGAATGTTATGGAAAGGTATGCAGGCTGGCTAGGCAAAACACGTAGATTATTAGAGACTAAGGGTGGGATTTGGTGGGTTGGTGTAAAGATTTGGGAGTGATTAGTGTTAGGTGCTTGGTTCTGATTTGTTAATGGTGGTGGTGTTTGGTAGGAAGTGCTGGCGTAAGGAGCGTTGGATACAGTTAAGTCAATGGTATGAGGATTAGGGGTGGAAGTGATGGGTCCTGTGGTATGGGTAGGGAAATAGTTGGGTAATGGGGAACTTAGTGATGGAAAAAGATGAGGAGGTCTTCTAGTTTCGGGGGGGGGGGGGGGGTCATTCGATGCA
>JAJOOH010016401.1:0-10178 GCA_029582605.1 Solanum gracilifrons
AGATTGAATAAACAATTGGGGCTATTTTAATAGTTTTACAACTTATGAGATTTTTATGTTTATGAGAAAATATACAACACAAAAATTTCATATCGCATGTCCAAACAAACCTTCAATTTCATCTCATGATTCCATATTATGATACCATATCATGATGACATATCGCATGGCCAAACGGGCCCTTATTAAAAAAATAGAAAGAAATTTATTAAAAAGATATTAAAATTCTAAATAAAAATAAAATAATCAAAATATATAATTCCGTGGGAGTATTTAACCTGTCTTGAAATTCCTAGTGGCACCGCCAGAAATCTGCAGATCAAACACAGACTCAAAGGTTGAAGGAATCTTAATATTCAATGACATAATTACCCCCATATATGTACGGAAATCTGAATCATATAGGGCTATTTCGGACAATTCCTCTTATGCTGGCATGCTGCTTTCAAATTCCAAAGCTTTTTTAATACTACTGCTTACCTACATCACAATTCACAATGATATCACAGTAATCGAGGTGACACGTGTATTTTTATAATGTCACATTTTAAAAAGCATAAATTAAAAGGAAAAAAAATACAAATTAATTCAAAAGGAAAAAAAAAAAGAAGATGAAAAGAAGAAAAGTGAAAACGTTTACTGTAAGTTTATTTATTTTTAACGAAAAAAAAAGTTATATTTTTCTAACTATAGTCAGAAATAGACTTTTTAACTACCAGCACCAATAATATGTTGACACAAGAAGTAAAAAAAAATGAATAAATTTAGTAATAATTTAATTCTCCATCGTTATAAAATCATTTCTTAAAAATCTTTACAAAAATAAAATAAGAATAAGCTTGTGACACATTTATTAGATGAAATTCCTTAATAACCAAACATTTGCTAAAGTTTTTTTCGATAAGTTTAACACAAAATGGGAAAAGTTAATAGTAATGATCGATCAAACTTATTGTAATTGTATTTTTTTTTTCTTATACTATAAAGTTATTTCTCAAAAAAGAATTGGACACTTGGAGATAATTACATCTTTTTTTTTTGTTTTTTGTTATTCCCGAAATGGAAAATGTCACTTTGTGTCTTTAAATTATGTAATTACTTTTGGGAAAGTTCTAGTGATGCAATATATACTTATGGAAGATGGGAGAATAAAGCAAGTCCGTATTTGAATAGTTTGTTTTTATAAATATTATTTGCACTTAAGTATTATTTATATATTATGTTAAAATAAATGACTTAAATTTATTAATTAAATTTAAATATACATAACTTAACCATTAAGTGATTAATATGGGTGTGAAAAGCTTTTACGCACCTTGTATTTGCTCCAAAATATTTTGTATGTGAATAAACATTATATCTATTAATTTAAATTAGAGATAAATAATTATTTATCATAATTATTAAAAGAAGTCAAAAAGTTTAAAAATAAAATAATGTGAACTGCAATTCCTTTTATTATCGACGGATGCACGTGTTACAATAATCTATTTACACGTAAAAGTTAGGAAATGATAGAAAGATATAACTCCTTAAATAAGTAAACTGTTAAAGACAAATGTATATTTATTATGTGAAAAAAAATTAGGACACTCGACAATTTACTTATTTTAAAATAGAGAACATAACATTGAATTTAATTAAAATTATTCAAAATCAAACAATAAATTTAAAATAAACTAAAAATTAGTAAATAAAAGAAAAGAAACAAAAGAAGAAATAATTCTCGCGGTCATCCACCAACATGAGGAGTTGTGGTGCACTGGTGTGAGTGTTTCACCCTTAACTAGAGATCTCGAGTTCGAGCCGTGAGTATGGAGAAAATCATGTTGGGAGCGCCACCCCTGAATGGCCCTGCAGAGCGCGATCCAAATTTAGTCAGACCTCCAATGTGAGCTTCGGACATCGGATGGGAAATTAAAAAAAAATAAAAAATTCTCGTGATCATCCAATAGTTATTTACCTTGCTTTTTTCGATAGAATTACACTGACTATATTGTTATTAAATAAAAAAATAATGAAGGTATGTGAGGCTTAATTGAAATTTGGTGCAAGTTGGAGGATTAACGGGGTAAGAGAAGAAAATATAGTAAATGTTGTTGCTCCCCAGCTGGATCTAGACGGTCGTGGAGGTTTCTCTTCCCACCCCACATGTCCCTTTCATCCTTTTTACTTTTCTTTTCTTACACTATATTCCAAACTTCCTTTTTTATATTTCATTTTTTTTTTCCAATAAAAATGAACAAGTTAAAAACACTCTCAAAGTCTCACCTATGTGATTAAAGATCCTCAATATGACATTATTTTATTATAATTTAATATTAATTTATTTTATTCTTAATAAAATAATTTATATTAACATTGACTTAACCTCTTTGAAAAATTTAGTAAATAAATATGTTTGAATATGTTGTCAATTAATAGAGGTAAAATAGAAAACTCATTATATCAATTATTATTTTCTTAATAGGTGTTTCAAGTTAAAATTTAACAAATAAATTTAAACAGAAAAATGTATTATTAATTTATTGACTATATTGTATATATATTTTTATTTTTATTTTTTATTACCACAAACCTAATGTATAACGAGTGAAAAGTTATTTCGTATAAATTTGAAAGTAAAGTTGTAACTTTTTCGATTTGAAATTTTTTTTTTAATATGTTGACACCCACTTTTTCTGCTATAAAATCCCAGCCAAAACACCTTCTTTAACCCCTCTCTCTTTTCTCCTTCCTTTTCTCTCTAATTCTTCTTCCTTTCCTCTGTTTTTTTGGTTTCAAGTTTTTCTTGGAATCTCCACCACCCAAAATCTCCCAAAAAAGTTTTTTCTTTCTTCTACTAAAGAAAATCATAAAAGGGGTTTTTATTTTTAAATCTTTTAAACTAATCTTAATGCTACCCCAATTATTTTTAATTTTTGAAATTCATGTCTGCAATTCTGAGTGAACTGTTTCTTTCGGGGTTTATGATAAATTCCACATATAGGCGCAGGACCCATTTGGTGCAATCTTTCTCTGTTGTTTTTCTCTACTGGTTTTACTTCATTTCATAGCCCCGCCAGCTTAATAACTAGTACTATTTTTGTATAATTTTATTAATCTATAAAAATAAAAACTTAAATCTAAAAAAATATTTTTCATTCTGCTCTGTTTTTTTTTAAATCAAAAACTCCATCTGGGTCCTGCTAATTTTAACTTTATTGAAATTATTCTTGAAAAAATTTGGGTCATGGCTTCGTCAAGTGGTACATCATCAGGTTCATCGTTTTTACAAAACTCGGGTTCAGAAGAAGATCTTCAGCAATTAATGGATCAAAGGAAGAGAAAAAGAATGATATCGAACCGCGAATCAGCAAGAAGATCAAGAATGAGAAAACAGAAACATTTGGATGATTTGATGGGTCAAGTATCAAATTTAAGAAAAGAAAATAACCAGATTTTGACAAGTATGAATGTTACCACACAACATTATCTTAATGTTGAGGCTGAAAATTCAATATTGAGAGCTCAATTAAGTGAACTTAGCGGTAGGCTTGAGTCACTTAATGAAATCATTGCAGTTTTGGATGCAAACAACAATTGTAATGGACTTGTCATGGACCACAATGAGCCTTATAGCTTCAATTTTGCACAAAATGACATTATGCTTGATGGGTTCAACCTGACCAATTCTTGGAATTATCTATCTGCCAATCACCCCATTATGACTGCCGATGTCTTGCAGTACTGACGTGGCAATATTAGTCGAGCCAATGAATTTCAAAAAAAAAATTAGTCAGATCATGGTTGATGAGGGAAAAAAATAAATCAAACAGAGAGAATCCTCTTTTTATGTTTATAATCATCAAGTAGTAGAAATATTAGTGATCTTGCTAAGATTTCTCTTTTGTCAAGTGGTAGTAGTATTATTATTTTATTAAGAATAAATCCTCTCGAGGAATATTGGTGTTCTTGTAAATGTGGGGTTTGTAATCTCATTTTCAGTTTCTCTTTCAGGACTTAATTATGCAGTTGTAATTGGAAAGTCTTTTTCTTGATTTGTAGTTATCGTAGTAGTATATTAATAACAATTTCAAGAATTGCTCCTTCTTTTACTTACTCGATGGTTTAGTTTGGTTCACAGACTAAATTATCTCCTTGAGTTGTTTTGATTAAAAATTATTCGCAATAAATGAATACAAGATACATATTTTTGTACAAACTAGAGTATTTTTTATTAATTATGATTATGCGATACATATTTTTATTTTATTTTTAGCCTCTAAGCAGGATGGAGCTAGAGGGTCATTTTACTGATATAAAGATCTTTTTTTTTTTTACATATGTAGATTAGATGATTAATATTTTCCACGCCATTACTTCTAAAATTAAATTATTTGACTTGATGAAAATATGGATACAACTTCAAACAATGTTATGTTAAAAATATGAAATATCTATGTATTGTACATTTACATTTTTCTATAACACTATAACAATAAAAACAAAAAAGTTGAGACACGCGATGTAGAAATGGAAGATGAGATTACTGGCGAATTACTAAAAGGAGATACTTACTCTGACTACGACATTGAGGTCACAGAAGAAGGTGAAGCTATAAACGAGTACTTAGCTTTAATAACTGTAGGAGTTAACGTTGAGATTGGTTCATCGTCATAGTTAAAAGTACAATACATGTTGAGAATTGTCCGTATTCGTAGTTAAAAGCACAGTACATTTTAACAAACTTGAAAAAAAAAAAAAAAAAAAAGTATTCAAACCAACGATTGATAGGATGATATAAAGTTGTCTCTAAGAACATATTTTTTGAACAAGAATATATTGTTAGCAGAATCTAGTAAATAGTTAGTCATGCCACAAAAGTGGTTCATAGACACCACCCACAAATGATTTTTGAGATATTTTTGGCTTTTGTTGTGATGATCATTGATTCTTCATACTACAAGTCAAATCGAACCGAACCAACTCAATTCGAAAAAAAAAAACAATTTGTGGTTTGGTTTGGTTGGTTTGGCGTTGGAAAAAAAAAACCGACCACTCTTGGTTTGGAATGGTATTCAAAGAAAAAAAGTCAAATCGAACCCAAACCAAACCGACATAATATAAATATATTATTTTATTTTATTTATAGATAAAAATTATTATTTATAATCTACTTTGTTAATATATTTTTAGTTAGTTTATAGTTTTCAATGTTTATATATATTATTTCAAATTTGGGCTTGTAAAACTTTGTAAATATTTTATTTTGTACTAAGATCAGAAATTACAATAATATTATTATAGTTTTCAAATTCGTAGTTAACAATTTACTTTGTAAATATTTCTTTTTGTATTCAGTTTGATTGTAGCATGTAATCTTATTAATTTAACATATTGAACGTTATTTTGTACTCATGTGAATTTTATCGTCTTTTCGAAGATTTCTATTCGTTTAACATATTTTAAGTTTAGCTTATCACACAGGTAAGTGAAAATATATTTGATCTCTTTTTCAAACACCGTATAGTTGTAAAAAATCGAAAGAACCAACTAAAACTGAAACTGAAAAACTCGACTTTATGTGGTTTAATTTGGTTTTTAGATTTAATAAACCGACATAATCAATTTAGATTTTATTTTTTTAAAAATAAACCAAATCAACCTATATACACCCCTACTTCAGACAAGTACAAACTACAATTGATCTGAGCAGTTACAGTCCATCAATTTTTCCTTCCTTTTTTTGAAAACACCCTCCCCACTAAATAAAATCTAAAAAAGAATTTCATTATCATTTATATCAAATTACATTACTTTTATTATTATTTAAAAACAAATAAAGATGAGCATATTTAGCAATCAATCAACTAAAAAGTTGATTGATACAAGTTTAAATAAAGAAGATGTCGTCTTGTCAATGAATTGATATATATAGCGTAACCACCACATATGAATAAATTTTAGAATTTTTATTTATTAGCACTTGAAGTTATCGTCTATGTATTAACACTTGAAGTTACCATCATGTAATTTCGAACCCATGAAATTTAAATTATTGACTATTTCTATACACAAGTCTCTAGCCACCCAAAAAAGAAACCAAACAAATTTTGTTTTCCTAGTTACCTTGGAAACACTTTTAGCAATAATTGAGTTAATTCTAAACTTAAGGGCGTGTTCAGTATGGAGGAAATTATTTCATTTTTTTTATGTTCTATTTATTATATATTTTTAAAATTATTAAAAAAAATAAGTTGCTTAAGACTAGGAAAATGATTTCTTAGTATATGTAAGAAAATAAGTTATACAAATGACATTTCAATATACTCCTCACCCATTCAACACACATCAAATTCAACCCATTCCCACAACAGCGCACCCATATCTTCCATCTCATATTTCATAGTATTTAGTAAAATTATATACAAAACAATTTTGAAATAATATATTTTACACATAAAAAATAAATTTCTTCAAAACTATTTTACTTCGTACCGAACGCACCCTTTTTAAGTGTCAATTATAGAATCCAATTAGTCGTTCTTAAGGAAATTGCATGTGAAATGTGTTTGCTATTCCTTTTCAAAGCATCCAAATCATAGGGCCTTTTTGTTTTGTTTTGGAAAAATTAATGCAATTAATATTATTTTGTATTCGATAGGTCGATATTTGTTAAATTCCTGTTGTTTCTGTTTTCTTTTATAATAACCACTAATTAATATTGTGTATTTGAATTTTTCTCATATAAAGTATAATGTCACGTTTTAGCAATAAAGCAACGCTGTCGTATATGGTACATTAGATTTAAAGAATCGACCTAGACTTATAATGGAGTTGTAACATATTTAGGAAAGACAACATAAAATCGGTAAGTAAAATAATGCAACAAAAGTACTGATATGTTAGAGAAACTTTTGTAATTTTCAAAAAGTAGAGTTCGCATACGCAGTCGTACTTTTATCTTGCAAAGAACGAAATGAAGTCTTTTTAATAGGCCATCGACTCAAATACAGATAAAACTTGTAAAGAACATAAAATTGAAAAACACACTTCTAACCTTCAAATAAGTACTTTGTGATGAGAACATTGAGGAGGGTGAACTGTACGACCTTACCTCTATCTTGTAAAAATAGAGAGGTTATTTTTAATAAATCATCAATTTAAAAACAGCGAAAACTATGACAATAAAAACAAGTAAAGAACAAATGGCACGTGCAGGGAACAAAGTTTTCAGGACAAGTACAAATCCTAGTTATATACAAGTAATATCACTAGATCCTTGTATAATGCCCATAATTAAGTCCATGTTACAGGAACAATACAACGTGATACGATGCTTTCCCCACCATTAAAAATGAAAACTTATACGGTGTTAATACAACATAATAATAATAATAATAATTAGAAGAGAACAACATGTTAAATTTACATGCTTCTAGATGAAACAAAAAATAAACATAAAATGTTGAATAGTTTATTTTTCCAAATAATTTTTTAAAAGCGAGATGAGTTGATGAATATATTACGAGAGAAGATCTTTTTTTTTTGTTTTGGAGTAAATGATTATTATTTTTATTATGAAGTGTATATATTACAAACATTTTTTTTGAGAAAACTAAAAAAAAAAAATGTATTGGTCACTCTCAAGTCCTATATTTGGACAAAATTTTAAAATATGAAAAAACATTTTAAAGGGGAAGTTTACGTAATTGGAACCCTACACTTAAAACATTAGGTTGTAACTATTTTCTCATCATTATTGAAATAATTGATCAAAATAGCCATTTAACAGAATTTGTTAATTGAAAATTATTCTACAAAAAATCTGTATTTATATACCCCCAAATATTTCTTGAACAGGAAAATTAACAAGTAATCCATAGAAATTGAAACACATGCTATGTTTGAACTTTGACTTAGGTAAGTGAAAATGAAATGCATTCATTTTTTACTACTAATTTTTTTTCTTTTCACTTTTCATTTCGTTGTGAAGAAATTAAGTGCCCATAGTTGGAATATGTCGAATTAATGGGGCTGCAACTTGATTTTGTTTGGTTTTTTTCGTCCAGTGTTTGATATACTAAGGATGCAATATTGAATTTCATATTTACGTCGAGTCTTTTTCTGACAATAAATTACTTACTTAATAAAGAAAATTTTATATTCGAAATCTCTAAAAAATGAAAAAAAATATTTATTGGAATTTGATAAAATTTATTAAACTAATAGAAAGTAATAGGAGAAAAAGATGACTTGTACATTTTACCCATATAACTTCTTTCTTATTAGTTCTATCCTTTCAGAAAAGAAAGAAACAATAAATTAATATAAGACATGACTAATGGTGTCATGTTATTAGTCACAAACTAAACGCTCAAATAATGGCCATTATTTCCTTAACCACTTTCAATAATGCTTAATTATTTCGATAAATCCCTATTACATTAGTCTAATCACACATGAAATGACAGGTTAATTACAAAGTGCCTCTCCCAAACACGAATTAACCTTTGTCAAAACAAAGCAACAAAAACAAGATGGGTCATTTAATTAGAAATAAATTATTTCAAAATTATAATTCATGATTTAAATAATGACGAGATTGAGTGAGTTTATTTTTTTCATTAATAGATGTTTGGTTCATTGGGCGAAAATGCCGAAATATATAAAATATACATGGTATAATATCAAATATGTATTTGGTTTAATAGAGATAAACTTCAATTTTAAATTTTACTCTTTCTTTAAAATCTTTGGAGAAGGGAGAAATTGTTATTTTATCTCAAAATTTGTAATTTCGAAATGTTTATACTACATAAAATATGTTAGAAAATACTGCAACAAATGTGATTTAAGCCATCACACTAATTTCAGAATAAAAAATTATAATTAAAATATTGAATAAAGAATCTCACTAATCATGAGATTTTAGTGAGATTATAATCAGAACTAATTATATCACTATCAAACGATCTCTTAGTGTTACAATATATTACTAATCTTAATTGTTCAACTTTCTAACTTTTAACTTTTATAAGCTACTATCCTAAGTTATGTTTTAAATGATCTGATCGTATACAAATTCAAACAATATGAGTGTTAAAGCTAAACTCAGAGAAGATTCAGACCAGACCATATTTTTTCAATCATATTTATTCAATGCCCTTTTTGGGAAAAATTTCACAAGCTTGGCAATTAGAAAGGAGGAAATTACAGTAAAGCACATTCAAAAGCTAATGGAGTAGTAATATTTTCAATATAGAATTGACGTACAACAAAAAATTTCTTTACAAATAAAGTATATTTAGAAATTAAAGAGAATTAAAGAGCACCGTTCTTCCATCATCTCGAATATAGGCATCATAAAAATTAAAGATTTGAAATCCAATGGTTTCGTTTTTTCCCTCTATTTGTTTGTTTTGAGAATAATAACTTTAAATTTGTCCAAATATTCTTCTTTACAATAAATTAATTTCATAAAAATACTTGAGCCACAAACAATACTTTGGTATCTTTTTATAATTAAGATTTTATATAAGTGGCTATCCACTAAGCAAATCTTAGGTCTTTCATAGTAATTTGATCTTTTTTTGATAAAACATCTTCTTTTAGCATTAAAAAATTGTAAAGGATATATAAACACAAAAAGAAAAATTCTTTGATGCTCCAAACTATATGTTTGGCTATAATTGATAATTTTCTATTGAAGACATATTTATAGACTTGCAGTACAGAAAAATTGCACCAAAAGAGAGTACATATTTGCAAATTCTTTTCTTCGTGAATATAATTTTTGGTTGGGGGTGGGGGGAGATTAGCACTTTTAGGCCCTAAATATTGATAAATTCTTATTTTGGTCCTTGTAGTTTTTGGTTAAACATATTTAACCTTTGATTAATAGATTGTGCACTTATAACCCCTATGACTATGAATTATTGAGTGCCAACTGATTCATTATGTTAAATTTGTATGGTTACCTCATATATATTTGAGAGTAATATGATTCTTAAATAGACTAAGTGCCACATATTTCCTAATTAAATGGATCAAAAACACATATTTTAAGAGTTGATTCAAGATTAAATGTGTTTAGTTAAATATTACAAGGAGTAAAGTAAGAATTATTACTAAACGAGGGATTAAAATAGTCATTATTCACATGTTTAGTCCATGATAAAAAAAAAAGATACACA
>JAJOOH010016403.1:0-10745 GCA_029582605.1 Solanum gracilifrons
TGAATTCAAAAATTCAACTACTTAAACATCAATGGGTAATTTACCCAGTAAATTGTTGAATTCAAAAATTCAACTACTTAAACATCAATGGGTAATTTTACCTAGTAAATTGTTGAATTCAAAAATTCAACTACTTAAACATCAATGGGTAATTTACCCAGTAAATTGTTGAATTCAAAAATTCAACTACTTAAACATCAATGGGTAATTTACCCAGTATATTATTGAATTCAAAAGTTCTAGCATGCTACTTGAGCCTACATCACACAAAGTTAACTTGTTCACAAAGACACCCTGTAAAAGGAAGGAGCACATGGTCAAAAAAAAAAAAAATTGTTCAAAAAGTAAATTAATCCTCCACTGTTGTTTGTTGGTGTATTGGGTTTATGAACATCATCAACTCTACTCATGACAGCAAAGCTGGATTTGTTGGTGTATTGGGTTCAAAAACAAAGGTTTGAACAAAAACCAACCATTCAGAAGTTAACAAAGAAGAAATGAAGAGAAAAGGAGAAGAAGAAATACCTGAGATTGCAGCAACAAAAAATGCTTTGTTTGAACAATAGGGTTTTTCTCCTCAAATGCTGTATATGTAGTAGGGGTTTTCACTGACCAATAGAAATGTGTACGTCCGTACTGTCAGAGCATAATCCATGCAGTCTCACATAACTGACTGCTATTTTTTGTTTTTTTTTTAAAAAATCAAGTATAAATCCCAATTGCAAACATAAGAATATTTATTAACTAACTGAAGTAGCAGAGAGGGCTACGAGTCCGGTTATAACAGATTTGCCGGAAAATAACAACTCGCGGGAGACGTTTAGGAATATCAATTGTGGTTAAGTATTATTACTCACTGAGCTAGCGTCTCACTTATTGCTAATTGTTTTTACAGAGAACTCAGGTGGTATTGAAGAGGATTTCATTAACTAGAGAGTGTGATCTGGTGAACCCCGCATTGCTTCGTGTGGCAAGAGAACTATTGATTTGCTATGGTTAATTTAGTTTCTTCAAAAAAATTTAGAGTCGCTCCATTTGTCATTCCTTTGATTTAAGCCGTGATTAGTCCTTCGTATTATAGTCAAGTGACTAGTTTGGAACTTCTTTTTCATAATTTGGAGATGAATTGGTTTTATTGCATGACAATTAGATCATTGATGGATATTATGTTGTGGCTTATAGTTGATATTGGTTGTGTTGTGAATTTCTGAGACAGGAAAAGTTTAGGATAGGCCTAAAAACAAAAGAAACTCTGCCCGATTTTCTATAGAATTATGTTAAGGCTTGCTTTGGGATTCTTTCCCCTTAGTGCCGGTCACAGACCTAATTTGGATCGTGACATGATATCATACCTGCCCCTGCCCTCTGCCCCTGCCCCTGCCTCTCCCGAAAAAGCCTTAATCTCATAAACCGTACTCATCATCTTCTCTGCTACTTCGTTTGGATTGCCTTGTTTAATTTTGAATCTTTTTTGGGTTGCCTTTTTCCACAGTCTGATTAACTATTTTTATTGCTTTCTCTTTGAAATCCATAAAAGAAAATGTTAATAGCCTTGCTGCCTCAATATGACGAAGCTAATTTGTTGATTTTAGTTAAAGGGCAAATACATAAAACAATATTCAATTGTCAATTTGATTTTTATTTATTTGTTATTGTGTATCTACAATTACTGTTGTTGTTCTTATGTTCCTTCCAATCAACATGTGATGCTATTGAAAGAAATCAAATTACATGTTGAATTACCCGGCCCTCACAATTAAATTGAACAAAATTCTGCTCAATATAACAAATAACAATACTCATAGGTGGGATTTGCTGAGGGTAAAGTGTACGCAAAACTTACCCACAGTTATGTCCACTACAAAACATATGAATTTCAATAGGAAAGCAGACAGAGTTGAACACGGAACAAAGTAATTGTCTGAGATAACTTCACTCATTTTACCTGCAAAAGTGTGTGAAGTATAGAGTTCTTCTTCCACTTTCTGAAAATAGAAGATCACATATAAATATTTCTTCATAGCTTAGTGTAGTTGCTTTCCGTTGTATTTATTTGCCATGATGAAAATTTTCCGGCTCATTCTTAAAGTATCTTGATTGTGCAATTTACACATATTGTAACAAGCGATTGTCTCAGTGCAATTTACACATATTGTAACAAGCAATTGTCTCAGTGACTCTTCCAAGTTGTTGCAACATTGAGCTGTTGAACTGATTGGAGTTCTAAAACTTTACACACCAACTTTCTTTAGCAATGAATCCTGAACAAACAAGAAAACATCCTCGCACAACGAAAGAGGCTTATGAAAAGAATACCAAACGATGTGAAATATATTGTGATATGTCGTTAGCTGAAAGTGCCTTTATTTTCCGTTTATCTTTCAACCGAGTACCAAGTAGCTAGCACTTTTCGACCATTTCCTCTACTTTTACAATTTGCACTAGGAAGATTTCTCCTCACACAAGGTGTGTATCTTTTGCTCGATTATAACTTATTTAGGAATAACACATAGTTATTATTGTAATCTCACCTTCATTTATTTTTATAGAGTGGTTGTGAGGAAATCATGGCTATAAGGTTACTGAACCTTACCACTTTTTCATGTAAAGAATTGGAATCTACTCTAATTGAAATATCATCCTGCGTTTCTGGTGCACATGGGAAACCAAGTTTTGTTTATAGATGAAGCTGCGGACTGTTCCTATGTTCCTTTAAAAGTTCCTGCAACCTTTTCTATTGTGTCTTCTTCCTCTTCTGGACTTACTATCTCTTAAATTGTCTATTATGCTAATTAAGTCTTTAATGGTTATTATAGAAGCATTTTATTATCAAAAAACTAATTTTGGTCTTTTACTATTTTTTGGAAACAGGTAATTTACTTAGGTCTTCCACTTATCATTCATCTTTTCTAAGAGCTAAAGGAGAAATAGAGAAGGTGAAGGATCTCGAGTTCTCATTTGTGCTTTACGCTCTCAGGTGGTAATATAATTATATCGGGTAGCTACTTGTTAGGACCGAAAAAAGCAGGTGTAACGCGGAAGCTAGCAAAGCAAACCTCGAAAGACCACGAGTAAGAAGACAAATGAGAAACACACCAAAAGAGACAGATTTAACGTGGTTTGGTCAATCGACCTACGTCCACAAAGGAGATGAACAATCCACTATAAATATGAGAGTACAAAATATAGAGAGAAACAACCTCAAACAATTCACTCAGAATACAAGGAGGTACACAAAATTCTCCCCCATAACCGTAACTCTCAAAACCCTAGGACTACATTGTGAATGCTAATTAAGTTAGAAGGAACAAGCCTATATTTATAAAGTCCTAAACCTTTCCTACAAGAAAAGGACTAGTTAAAATATTAAAATCTTTTTCTAAAAGGAAAACATATTTATGGTAAGAAATCAGGGCAAATAACCCCAACACTACTAGGATTTGTATTCAATGATTATTATGAAAGCATTTTGTCCATGTTTGTTCTACTTATATTTATATTTCTCTTCTTTTATAATAAGTGTGAGTCTACGGGTCGTTCGTCCATACCTGTTATACTTATAATATTTATGTATTTTACCTTATCAAAGACTTTTTAAAATTCACCATAATCTTTAACGCCTCCTACAGTACTTTCCCTTCAAAAGACGATCAATTGACTTAACATCTCAATAACTTGCATGAAAGGAAAGGCTGGAGCTCACACGCCAGGCACGTCACTACAACAAAAATAACTTTTAGCGGGAATAAATAAATATAGATATTAATAAAGAGTGTTAAAGTCTTTACCGGCATTAGTTAAGTGTCATTAGAACCAATATATGTCGCTAAAGGTTTTAGGGACATACACAAAGAGTGTTAATTGCCGCTAAAAATACATATTTAGCGGCAATTAAGCTATTGGCGTTAATTAATTATATTGCCCCTAATGATCATTTTTGATGTAGAGAAGAGAGCAGCCGGCCCTAGAATATATTCTCACAACTTTATCAATAAATTGTATCACGTTTTAAGATATCTAATTAGAAACTTTTATAATCAACGACTACATATGTTCATAATTTTTAATAGTAACTATAATGGCTATCAACTCGAACACACAATTGCCCGGTGATATCATCTATATGTTCATTACCTGCTTCAAAGCTTAATAGAGTACATATTTTAAAATCCAATTCATCAGCTCATTGATGACTTTATGTTGTCCCTATGAAGTTTATGAATCTCATTTTCTATCAAGAATCTATGTTTTGAGATGGATTCTGAATGTTACTTTACAGTTATTGATGCCTGAAAAATTAATAACAAGAAAAAAAGTATTTGTTACTACAAAGTTAGAGAATCCCTCAGAATGAATTCATGCCGATACAAAATGTTCAAATCAGAAATTGTTCAGCCTTCAAGTGAGGAAATCATTTCCTTGTGCACTGACTGAACAAGTGAATTGTTGAAGATGCAACAAAAATTGGAGTCGTTAATGAAGGTATTACATTTCTCTTTATGGAAATATATATATTACAACTTTCCTTTGGTAACCAAGATACTTTGGAATTCCTTTGTAATTGATAGACTAATTATTTGCTTGATCCATTAAATTTGCTTCAGTTTCTGGACTGATCAATTGACATTACTTGTGCAGTCATTTCATGTTCTCTGTGCTTTGTTACTTTGCTGCTACAAAAAAAAGTGAGAAACACATTGCAATTATTACTAACTTCTCGCCCCGATGTGATCTTTAAACACTTGATCCAATGATGATGAAGAGATTTGTAGATCAAAATACACATGAAGAAGAAACCTCTATTACGCTATATTTGTTTCTTCTGAAGAGAAATGCCAAATGCCCCTATTTTTTGTGTGATTATATGCACAATAAAATACGTCTGTTATTCAAACACTAGTCCAAATCCAGAAACAACTTGGGCTGCACCTCTAAATTCAATCCAAACTGGACAAAACTTGAAAAAAAAAACAAAGCTGAAATCTATAGATATCATTCATGGAGAACCTACAATTACATTCACAGTGGAAGAGGAAAACCAAATGCCCCTACTTTTTGTGTGATCTCTAAGAACATTATTATATGCGCAATAGAATACGTCTGTTATTCAAAAGTTAGAAACATGATAATTTTTCAAGAAAAGTCACTAAAAAGTTATGTGTTCACATTTTTAATCTAAGATTTCACATATGCCATCTAATTTCAAGAGGATGAAATCATCATGTTTTGGGGAGCTTAAGTAATTTTGAATGGTAACAAAGGTAAAACAAAGATTATTTTTGATGTTCAGCTTTTAAATCTAATTTAATAGTCACAATCGTCCTCTTACTTCTTTGAAATTTTGTTCTTGGTTGAGAGTTATTTTCTGTAGTAACCTGATTGCTAATTACAGGACACATCTATACTACTCGCAGGAACTCATAAGATAATTCAGTACATAAAAAATGATCATTAGCGGCAATTAAGAATATGTATTTATAGCGGCAATTAGCACTCTTTGTATATGTTCCTAAAGCCTTTAGCGACATTGGTTCTAATGACACTTAACTAATGCCGGTAAAAACTTTAGCACTCTTTATTAATGTCAATATTTAATGCCGCTAAAAGTTGTTTTTGTTGTAGTGAAACATATTCGTTTTTAGGAATCTCTTTAATTATATTCTCTTCTTTTGCACTCACTTTAGGAACATTAATTCAACAAAGGAAATCACTTGGTTGCTTAACCTGTAATATGTAATGTATTTGAGTGATTTTATATTATTTTTACTTGTGCTATGAATATGCAATTAATTGAAGCTTAAGTGTTAAGAGTATAAGCTCTAATGCTTGAAAATTCTAGATAATTTCTCTCAAAATGAAAGTTGATGAGATGTTGGCTGGGGATGAAAAAATTTGAAGCATCAGGATGAGAGGTTGACCTAGTGCTAAGTTGCCTTCAAAGCTCCAAATTAGTATGTGTATTATAGCCATAGATGACGAATAAACCCACCCATCCATCCCTTCCCCTCCACAATCACAAGGTACAGTAAAGAACGACGACGATCAGACAGCAGACTAATAATTGTAGATCGGAGCTAATGATTGGAAACTTCATCATAGAGATTAATTATGCTATTATTACCACTAAAAGACAAGAATAAAGATGAAACTTGAACTGTTAATAAACTTCATTTAATTTGTAGCAACAAGTTAGGTAATTTGCATCGAAATTAATCATTATATATTCATTATTAATTCGTTAGTCCAATGATAAACTCATCAAGATTTCTGAAGTTGACAGTGGCCACTTTGAACTAAACAACCATATTAGACTTACAACAATATGTTTGGGTATTAATTTATGATCTTATTTCTATGAATTACTCCACTCTATATCTGCTATTCTACCACTGGAACTCCCTCGAGCTCTGAAAAATAAATACGACATCCCGTAAATAACTCAATTTATATTTATTCTCTATGTTAATTTGCTTGAAATTGTTGTAAAATATTTTGCAAACTGAATCACTAGCTAGAGGATGGCATTGAATCAGATCAACAAACCTCATACGTATTTTCCGGATAGGTTGGATGAAAGATATATCTTTAAGAGCTTGTGGAAATCTCTGGATCGGAGGTTTGAAAGTGTCTTTACTTATACGTCCTCAGCCAGATTGGATGAAAGATGGATCTCTCAGAGATTGAGGAAAAATATCATCATCTCCAGAGGTTCGAAAGTGTCTTTGAAAGTTAGAATTTGTTTGTTCGAATTATTACAAACAACTCTTCATTTGAAGGACATTTCATAATCGTTTGAATATCTGTAAACTTTGTTCCTCAATTCAAGTAAATACCGTGAAGTGTTAATATGTTGTAAACATGATATTTATGCTTTCTCTTTTAGTATTTTCAAATTGAATTTCTTTTTATCAATCTTGTGAAGTACTCATAATACAAAGAATAAAAACAACCATAGGCGTGTGCCTTGCACGGGCTTCACATAGTAAATGCATATCTTTTCTTTCTTTTTTGTTAAATTTATACCACTAGACAGAGAGTCTAGCAGTTTTTTATTAAAACAAAAAATCCTCAATAGAAATAAGTACAAGCCAGGGGGGCTAGACCTTACCTTGTCAATCCCATGAGGTAACGAACCTCTACTAATTAACAAGCATGAAGAAAATAAGAGCTAGAGAGAACTAGATATTCTATGATCATCACAGAATTCGTAATACACTCTATGATGATATTACAAATGAGAATGCTTAAATAATACACAAATATAGAATCCAAGAAGAAAGTTGAGTTATCAGACTTGCTTTTACAAATGTGTGAATTAAAAATGATAGATAGTCCATCTAAAGTAACGTAAAGTATTTTCCTCTTGTCTTCTTCTTCAACTATGTCCAACAAAATTTGATACTTCGTCATTTCTTTTTGGATGTGTTGGATCTTGTTGAAGCTATTGACACTGTCATATGATTTTGCTTTGCCAGTCGCATCGGCAGGTGCCTTGGAACAAACTCTCCTGTCACTTTACCATCCCAACTATTGTTTTCCATCTGTCTTCTTTTTGTTTTTGTTTCTTCCACTTCTTTGATGCCTAGGTGAGATATCCCCATCTCTAGCCACTTTATCAAAGCATATGTCCAACATATTATCTTCCTCATCCTCATCCTCATCAAAAGAATCTGTAACATCCGGCAAATTGAAATAACTACGAAGAGGCTTCAAAATTGGAAATTTTCATTTTTGGAAAGAATTTTAAAAATCTGGGAATTTGGTGAAGTATGGGAAAAAGGTGAGTTTTGGCCAACTTTGAGCAGTCATAACTTCTATCTCAGTAAAGTTCTTGGAATGATCTTTCCAACGCCACCGAGTTTGCTCGATTCCGAGTTCGTATGAGTGAGTTATGCCCTTTGGAAGTTGGGCAGTTGGTAGGGAAATCCGTCCGGAAATTTTAAGGGCATTTTGGTCTTTTCCCTAACCAATTCCTTTGGTTATATTGTGTGTTAGACTGATTTTAGATCAGTTTTTCCCCTTTTTAAAAAGAGTAAGAGTTAGGGTTTGAGAGTGAAGAGGAGAAGAAGAAGCAAGGTTTCGTCAAAGATCGTCGTGGATATCGTCGGGGGTGATCCCTACTAGGTATGTGAGTCCATAGTGTTGGGTTGGTTCTTTCCCCCACACGCCAATCTCATTTTATTTTCAAGAAAAGATTGGTTGTGTTGTTGAAGTTGTTGGTTGTGTTGTTGATTGTGTTGTTGAAGTTCTTGTTGATTTGGGGCATTATTTGGTTGTGTTTTTTAGTTGAAACCTCTTGTATGTTGAGGGATTTTATGATTTTTAGTGTTTGGGGTTGAAACTTTTGAAGTTAAGGTGGTTTAGAGTTGGCAAAACAAGGGAGAAAAGTCGAGTTTTCTGGGGAAAGGGGTGGTGCGTCGCGCTTGCCAGCGCGCCCCAAAAGGGGTTCTAAACTTTCCCCCTTGGGGCTGCGCGCCTAGCAGAACGCCAGCAGGCCCCCTCTGAATTTCGAGGGCTGGCGCTCCGCGCCTTGCAGAGCACCAAGGACGCCAAGACTTCTCTTTTATCCCCCACCTTGTCATGCATGTTCCTTGGTATTGTACCTATGTTTCCTAGTTGTTTCCAACACTCCAAGGTACTTCTAAAAGTCAAGAACTCATTTGTAACATGTGATCAAACACCTTGAATCCATAAATCCAATTCAAGGAGAGTTAGTTTCCAAGTCAAGTGAAGTTAAGAGTTAAGTTCAGGAGTTAAGAAACAAGTCAAGCAAGTCTTCAAAGTTGTTCAAGAGTCTTTATTGAATGTTTTAACTCCATTTTAAGGCTCAAGTTTCAAGTCTAGAAAAGGGTATAGAGTTTCAAGCTAAGTTAAGAGTCTCAAGTTTCAAGTTGAGTCAAGAGTTTAAAATTGAGTTCATTTCTCAAAAGTTACTAGGGAACTATGTATTCCCAAAGAAGTTTCTAAATGTTTTTACATTTGAGTAAGAAAGGAACGATGATTTCCAAAAGAGCCTTTGTGCTAGTTTTCAAGAAAAAGGAACATCGATTCCAAGTGAGCCTTTGGGCTAGATTTTGAGTAATTATCTCAACTAAAGAAAGATGTGTTTAAAACACTTATAAGCTAAAGTATTTTTGGGAGTAGTCTTGAGCACCGAATTGGGGACACGAGTTCATATTAACTCAACTCTCCATAAGAACCATGTAGCTAACATGGGAGTTAACGGGTCATACTTTTTAAATAAATCCGTAAAGTTAAGCTATTGGATCCACTTAGTAAAGTTAGCTTCCTATATCATGGCAAGGTATATGATGGTCCTTAGGCAACGTGAGGTAAAACGTTGTATCACCACTTAGTTTAATAGTTGTGGTTTGTCGATTAGAGAAACTCCCACAGTAGAAATTGCATGGTTCCTCGAGAAGTTCTGCTTAGTGTGGATGGGGGTATGGGACTTCATTCATGCATTGCACAAGTAGACTTTGAGAGGAAGCATGGTATTTTTATCATATTATAAATACGATTTTGAATGTCATGTTTTAATAGTTTTACAAGCTTCATATTTTGCATGTGTCTTATTGCTTTATATATTGAGCCTACACCCTGGGCGGGATCGGCACCCGGAGACCATTTCTTGCCCCAAGCGAACCCTTGGCCTGGCTTTCTTAACTCGGCGGAAACCTAACTCATCAGAATAACTCAATGCCATGCAAAGACATAAAATAACCTAGCTGATAAAGATCCGGCCAAAAGGGCAACTCGAGTCCCAAAATAGAATATTTACATAAATACAAAGATGAGAGACTCAATACTAACTGACTGACTGTCTATGAAGCCTCTAAAAATACTGAGATGGATGTTGGGAAAGATCCGCAACATCCTGATAACGCAAAACTAAAAGAAACAAAATATTTGAGTCCTCCAGAAAACAATGAGGCTCACCACTGACTCTGGAGTGCTCAGCTAGATCAACGGCGTACTGGATGCTGATCTGGGATACCTGTGTCTGCATCGTCATAAGATGCAGGCCAACTGGCATCAGTACATTGAATGTACGAGTATGCGAGTTGGAAAGCTAAACCACAACTTAAGCTTGAAAAGAGTACAAGAGAACACTTACCTTAGCTCTGTTCAACTCATGAATAACTGAACTCAATATATAAAGCAATAAGACACATGCAATATATAAAGCTTGAAAACTCTTAAAACATGACGTAAAAATCATATTTATAATATCATGAAAATATCATGCTTCCTCTCAAGGTCTACTTGTGCAATGTATGAATGAAATCCCATACCCCCATCCACACTAAGTAGAACCCTCGAGGAACCATGCAATTTCTATTGTGGGAGTTTCTCTAACCGACAAACCACCACTATGAATCTGAGTGGTGATACAACGTTTTACCTCACGTTGCCCGAGGATCATCCTATACCTTGCCGTGATATAGGAAGCTAACTTTACTAAGTGGATCCACTAGCTTAACTTTACGAGTTCATCCAAAAAGTATGACCCGTTAACTCCCATATTGGCTACATGGTTCTTATGGAGAGTTGAGTTTAATATGAACTCGTGTCCCCAATTCGGTGCTCAAGACTACTCCCAAAAATACTTTAGCTCATAAGTGTTTTAAACACATCTTTCTTTAATTGAGATAATTACTCAAAATCTAGCCCAAAGGCTCACTTGGAAACGATGTTCCTTTTTCTTGAAAACTAGCCCAAAGGCTCTTTTGGAAATCACAGTC
>JAJOOH010016404.1:0-10132 GCA_029582605.1 Solanum gracilifrons
ATTTATATCAAGTTTTTGTACGAATTGCTATTATTTTAAGGTGGTCTTTTAACTTTTTACCCCTCAAATCGGTGGTAAAAAGTTGTCGGGCAATTTTTTTTTAGAAGTGGATTATGAACTTCTTAGGAGTTAAGACATGCATAATATTTTGAAACTAAATTTATGCATCTATCAGCATAAGTTCGGTAGAAACTACTTATGAGTTGTTAAATATAATTTATGCCTCCAAGGACATAAGTTCTCTAGGATTTAAAGCGAAATAATTTGTTATGTCCAACAAAACATAACTTGTATTATTTATAATACAAAAATATAAATTTTTACCTTGTGAATTTCTCTTTTAACTGGTGAAATAAGTACACACGCATAATTTTTTAACCCGTTTGAATAGTCTTGTAAAAATCCCTTCTCTTTTTCCTTTTAAGCATTAGGTATATGAATTTGATTTGACGATTAATCTAAATTCATATTGATAAATTGACTTTCTATTCTTTTATCCTATTGAATTAGACATATTGCCGATTTATTAACCTAATGTTATTTATGATGCTAAAAAGCTGAAAACATTGTGGCTAATCAAGTGCAAGTTTGAATTTAATATTAGCACCACTCACATAACATTTTGTTGTCTTGAGGATCTTTGTTTTCATGGAGACTATATTTCATATGCTCAATTGCAAGGAGTTATCGATAGATGCCCGTTCATCAAGAGTCTAAATCTAGTCTCTTGCCAGGGAATAATTAAGCAAATTGCATGTTTTTGGCCTGAGAATATATAGAAGTTTAGCATGCCAACCATTGATCTTATTCAGGGTCTTACCCATTATTTTAGTAAAGATTGAGATTAATTTCGATGAGAGGAATATGCAAGAGATGGGGAGTCCAATCGGGTAGCCATCAAAGTAACATATAGTGATCAGAAAATCATTGGAAGCAAAGTAACATGAATTCTCACACCATGAGAATAGATAAAAATCACATCTAACTCTCAAGTCGCAGGCAGATACTAAACAAAGGGTAATTATTGATGAACAAAACAGAGAAAAAGAAAACTGAAAAGTACTACCAGATAAAACAGTGACCCTCAAGCACATAAATATCTAGATATTCTAGAATAGAAGATAAAGTTGCACGAATTTTTTTTATAGAGAAAAAATGATCAAAAGCCCTATCAACCTAGCTATGATCGAATTTCTAACTACACACTCATACTTTACGGGGGTTCTATTACCTCCCTGAATTGATTTAAAAGGAAATAAATTCCACCCTAAAATGACATAGTACCTCAAGTATATTGTGGTGTAACACACACTTGCAATGTCAATGCCACATAATAAATTAATTGTTTTTCCTACTTTTACTTTTCTTTTATTATATGCCAATTACAAACCCTCTATTATTACCAAAAATATCACCATTATCAAACCCACATGTCATCCATTGGCATTCCGGCAAAAGAAAAGACGATGAATTTTTTTTGGCGAGTAAAAGTCTTTATAATCTGTATCTTTGATTTAGAATTTCACTTATAAATGAAATTTAACCCAATATGAATGAAATATAGAACATCAAAGGAAACAAAACTTTGAAATTCTTATTGTACTCAGGCACCTAACCCTAAGTCGGCTTCTCGAATAGTATCTGAAACTATCGGCGGCGGTGGCAATATGCATTTTGTGACTTTGGAAGGAAAGAAACGATTTGTAGCATTTTAAAATTATCGCCATTCAGAGCGACAACGGATTAGGAGGAGGAAGAAGAGCCGGTTGCCGGCGACTTCTAGAAAAACTTTATCTAAACAAGTGTTGCTGCTCTATCCAGTTTTTTGGCAAAAAAAGTTGATATTTTTTATTTTATTACTTTCATTGGAGAGTGATAACTAAATTTATTTAAAGGAGTTTTGATTATGGTAAGAGAGTGTTAATATGCAGAATTCCTGATGAATTTTGTACAAATTTGTGATGAAAAATAAAAATAAAGCAAAAAGGTGAAGAAGAAGAAGAAGAAGAAGTATAGGGTGGGTGTAAAGAAGAAGAAGTGTGGGTGGGGAGATTATTAAAAAATAAAAATAAAAGCAACCTATACACTCAAGAGAGTGAAAGAGTGAAATACACTTTCTTAGCCAACTCAATATTAATGGTTTATTTATTTTATTTTAAAACAGTTCAAGGGTGATAGGATTTTCATAAAATTTAAGTATGTAGTCGAGAATTTGATAATAAATTGAGAGGACATTTGACTATTTTCTCTTTTATAGATATTCTAGAGTATAAGTATAAAGTTAATATGACAAATGATATGCATATACTCTGATGATCCAAAAGACCATTTTAGCTGGAAAGTGTATTCAACTGATAGCAAATTATATTATATGCATTATGAAGAAACTTATCATACCCCCTCCTTCCCGTATTTCACATTTCACTTTTGTTAAATACACTGGCTAAGATTTGACAATAAGTGTTAAAAGTGGATATTCGCCCAAATATATGATGACCGCTTTTTGTAAATATAATTACAATTGGGAAACTTACATAAATATACCATATTAAAAAAAAATATTTATCATTTATAGCAATAACATTTTTTTTCACTTGATCACTTTTAATATATTTATAATACATATTACAAAGAACAATTTATTATTCACCTATAATATAAATTTTATTAATGGATAATACATTTATCACATATTTTAATACACTTAAGGCAAAGTTTTTTGAATCATGTAATTTTAGAAAAAATACATATAATATATTTAAATATTTTTAAATTTATTAATTTTAAATATGTCACGTGAAAAGTTAGAACTAAAGAGTTGTCAAATAAAGAAAAAATTTACATGTTTTTAAAATAAATTAAAAATAAAAGTAAAACAAACAAATTAAAACAAAAGTAAGGATATGTGCGCACTTAATTATACTATCTCCATTTTAAAATAAGTGATATTTTTAATCTGACCAAACTCTAAAAATATTACTCATTCCAAAAAAAAGTTAGAAGTGTTTTTACTAACTTATCTTTGATTATATTTCTTGATAAAAGAAGTAGTTCTTCAATAATGTAAAGTTCATAAATTAAAACAAGAATAATTTTGAAAAAAAATAAGATTAATTCCTTCTTGAAAACTTAAAACCATTTATCCCAAAACAAAATGTAAAAGGTTAAAATACCATTTCTTCCTGATCAGAGGGAGTATCAATTTATTACTCCTTCATTTCAGATTAGTTGTCATTTTTCATTCACACTCTTTAAGAAATCATAACCTTAATCCTTTTAATGCTATCAATATAATTTACTTTCAAACAATTAATTTCGAGTAAAGTTAACAATTAATATGTGACAAGATATATGTTATTTTTCGCTTTTTGCTTTTTAAAATTCAAATGAACTTTGATTAACATTTAAAGATGTATTTCCACTATATTATATAATATTTCTCATATAATTGTTGAATATTTAAGTTTTTTAATTTGAGAAAGAGACTTAGGGCCTGTTTGGATTGACTTTTGGCTTATGACTTATAAGCCAAAAGACATAAGTTAGAATTTCTAATTTATGTCTTTTGGCTTATTTTTGTTATTTTGGCTTTAAAATAAGTGCATATAAACACCTTTTAACTTTACCCAAACATTTCAAAATTGCTTAAAAGCTATTTTGGCTTAAAAACACCTAAAATAAGTCAATCCAAACGGGCACATAATACAATGTGTCAATTTCTTACCAAATAAGCATAATATATTTTTAAAAACAATCATAATACATATATACTACATACATAATTCACTTTTAATACATATTACAGATTTAACATAATATTGCTATGTATTGCTATTAATATAATAAGTAAAAAGTATGGCTAAAATCAGTAATTATTTATTAAAAGAGACTCATCCAAGTAATTTTTCATAGCGGAATTCAAATTAATTCAGCAAATACCCAATTGACTCAAAATAAATTACATTTTATACCCTTTTATAGGGTATTTACTTAGTTTCCCTTTTTTTTTAAAATTTTGGGTAAAAAAATTAGTATATAAAAAGTGACGGCTGTATCCAACTATTTATTTAGCACACCGAATTCCACTTGCACTAACCGCGCGTGTAAACCACGTAAAGTTAGTTATTCTAGTAGTTGTTTTCCGCGAGTGTGTTTCCCTACATTCCCTCTTGTTGAAATTCAATCGCCGTAGAATCTGAATCACGTGTTTGAAGGGATCAGGGTATCAAAATTTTATTAAACCTTGGGGAAAGAAAAGGAAAAAAGGAAAAAGAAAATTGTATTACTCCCTCCGTTTCACAAAGAATGACCTGATTTGATTTGACACGGAGTTTAAGTAAATAAAGAAGACTTTTGAATCTTGTGGTCCTAAATTAAAGTCATGTCAAATGTATAAAATTGCCCTTAATCTTGTGATCTTAAACATGTCACGTGGAAAACAAAAAGTAAAATGTTACCAAAAAAGGAAAGAGGTCATTCTTTTTGAAACTGACTAAAAAGGAAAGGAGGTCATTCTTTGTGAAACGGAGGGAATACTATTTTTTTTCTATAAAGAAAAGGAAAAGTAAAAAAAGTATTCCTAAACCAAACTTGACTTTGACCAAGTGAAACTCTATAAATATCATGCAACTTTTCAAACGTTACACATATTTTAGAATTTAGAGAGAATTCAAAACGAAGGAAGCAATATGGCAAAAAGAGTTTGCGTTGATGGAGAAGACAGAATATCAAAATTACCTGTGCATATTATTCATCAAATCTTATGCCGCACTGACCTCGACGTCGAAGATGCGGCGAAAAGTTGTATGTTGTCCAAGAGATGGTACTATTGCTGGATTTCAAGACCTAATTTGATATTCTATCAATTTGATATGGCCCTTGAAAACTATGTCAAGTTGGTTGATCAATCTCTGCAATTCCATGTCGAACAAAACTTACATCTTGAACAATTCATCCTTAGATATCATGATCCAAAAGTGGATTCTCACGTGGATACTTGGATTGAATTGGCGGTTAAACTCAACGTCACAGAGCTGGGGATTCACCGTACCGGTTTAAAATCATCATATAACTTACCTGATGTTATTTATGATGCTAAAAAGCTGACAACATTGCAGTTAAGCAGATGCAATTTTGAATTTGACAAAAGATTTTCTTGTCTTGAGTCTCTTTCTTTGAATCATGTCTATATTTCAGATGCCCAATTACAAAGAGTTATCGACAGTTGCCCATCTATCACGACTCTAAAGTTACAGTGTTGTAAGGGTATAAGCAAATGTCATATTTTTGGCTTAGTACATCTCAAGTATTTCGATGCTAGTTATTGCAAACTCCATAGTGTCATAGTCCAAGCTCCATCTCTTCAATGCTTTAGATATAGAGAACCTACTGAACAGGGAAATCTTCATCCTTGCCAAATTGCTATTTTGGATGGTTACAATACTTTACAAACACTCAAGCTCACTGGTGCCACCATCACAGACCAACAGCTTCGAGATGTATCCTACAAGTTCCCAAACATTTCAGAATTGAATCTAACAAGATGCTATAACCTGAAAAATATAGAGATTCAGAGTGAAAAACTCAAGAAATTCACCTTATTAGAGTTAAAGAGTCTGGAAAAACTCACGATTCAAGCTCCAAATTTATTGGAATTTGATTTTCATGGTAGTAAAATGCCCTTCACATTTATGGATACTTCTTCCCTAGAAAATGCCCGACTCACATTAATAATATTTTGTCGCCAGGTAGTTTACATTGTTTTTGTGCTTATGTCATTGATTTATGCATTACTTGTTGAATTTGGTTTAAACTATGGCATTGACTAAATTCTTGCAGACCAAAAGCATCCTTATTTATGAAAATCTAAGAGAAATTGTTATTCCACCAAGTCACAAAGCTGAGATATTCATTGCATCCATGCTGAGTGTTGAATCGATCATTGGAATAATAATGTTCGGAAGTCCGTATATCATATCCATACTTCCATGTACAGATAGCAAAGCACTACAGGTAAAACGTCCCTTGCGCTTGTATAAACTAAGATATTAATTTGAGAAGAAAATTTGTTAAATGTTGATTGCTCGTCTCATAAGCATTATTGTATAACATATCTTATGTTTTTGCTTAAATGCAGGCGATGTCTACACTAAAAGGGTGTACACAAAAGCAAAATTGTGGTAAAGAATGTCCATTCAATACCAAGTGGCATCGTAACTTAAAAGAAGTTATCAGTTGTAGTGGGACATCTGAAGAGGGAATGGCTGCCTCCATGTGGTATCTCTGGTTGAAATCCACATCTGTAATTGACCAAGTGAATAATTTCGTGTTAAAATGGAAAGATGAAGACTAGACCGAAGAGTTTGGGGGAATTCAGCAAACAGAGTTAATTAGTGTGTTGAGAAGAAGTATGATTTATTACATATCTTTAGTTTAGTTGCAGTTATTAAATAACGTCACCCCAGCTTCAACAATAATTGTTATTTTCTGAATGAAATAGAACAGAATTTTAACTCTTGCTATTGGTAATGACCATCAGCGTGTAATCTCTTGCAAATTTCAACCGGCGGGATGAAATAGAACAGAATTCCTATATCTTGACAATGGAACGTAACACTCTGTTCTGAACTCTTTGTGTCGATCTAACTCATGCTAAACGTATATTCATACATGCACACACAATCAATTTCCCCCATTTTGATGATGATAACCTAACTGACATAGATTTTTGCCCTTTTGGCATCATTATATTAAAAATGTGCAAAAGAGCATAAAATCAATTTAGGAAGCGGAATGCCACAATGTTAACTCTGGCCACTAAAGCTACACTTATTAGCCATCTCAAAAGAAAACCACACAGTAAGCTTAAGAAGATGAGGAAGAAATTAATCAGAATATCAAGCCAAACTGGGCGCTTAGCAAATCCAGAGAAAGTTTGTATATTACAAAGGGCACAAATCACGAAGGGATAGGTAATTAATGAGAATGCGAGCATTGTGCTCAAGTAAGTTGCTGTCTTTTAGCTTACCTATGAAACATAGAGGTGGTCCTTCTCTTAGCCTTAGAACTAGGTCCTTTGTTGGGTAGCAGTCACATTCCATCAGAGTGGCATCATCGATCATATCCTTGTTACCGACACTAGTTTGTGTAGATGGATTTTAGTGGTCGTGTTATTGGCCTCTGATGTGTCCTGCTGATTTGTTACACGTTGCAAGCCACCTATGACGATTGTTACGACCCGCTAGTCTTGGGGAATTCAGCAAATAGAGTCAATTAGTGTGTTCTTCAGAAGTCTTTTTTCAAACAAGACAGAATTTGGCAGTTAAACTTAACGTCACAGTACTGGACATTTACCCTCCCTTCTTAAGTTCATATAGCTTACCTGATGTTATTTATGATGCTAAAAAAACTGAAAACATTGTCGTCAAGCAGGTGCAAGTTTGAATTTGATGTTAGCACTACTCACATAAGTTTTCATTGTCTTGAGGCTATTTGTTTGCATTATGCTGTCCATATTTCTGATGCTCAATTGCAAAGAGTTATCAATAGATGCCTGTTCATCCAGACTCTAGATCTAGTCTCTTGCCAGGGAATAAGCAAATTGCATGTTTTTAGCCAAGTACATCTGAAGAATTTGACAGTTGTATTGTGCAAACTTAATAGAGTGATAGCCCAGGCCCCAAATCTTCAATTCTTTAGATATGTAGAAGTTCCTGATCATCCTTGCCAAATTGCTATTTTGGATGGTTACAATACTTTACAAACACTCAAGCTCACTGGTGCCAGCATCACAGACCAACAGTTTCGCGATGTATCCTACAAGTTCCCAAACATTTCAGAATTGGATCTAACATTATGCTTTCAATTGAAAGATATAGAGATTCAGAGTGAAAAACTAAAGAAATTCACTTTAGTAGGGTTGAACCGTCTGGAAAAAGTCACGATTCAAGCACCAAAGCTATTGGGATTTGATTTTGAGGGTGATAAAATGCCCTTCTCATCTATGGATCCTTCGTCCCTGGAAAGAGCCCGACTCAGTTTCTTCTTAGTTCAACTATTCTAAAGGGTTGGTGTTGTAGACAGATAGACGCCTTCCTTGTATGTAGAAATCAAGAAATTGAACATAATTCTTCAAAGTTCTTTAGAATCAGATCCTCTCGAGTAGGTTGGCCACAATTCTTCCCTCAATCTCAGATAATCAATCTGGATTTATTAAAGGGATGTTAATTGTTGACTAAAGAGATCATTCATGGCATCAAGAAGAAAAACAATGGTGGCTTAACTGATCCATAGCATGATTTTTCTCTCCGAAGATGAGCTACCCATTGATATCAAAGGTGCCTACCGAATTGATTAAATGCAAATTTCAGCTTCTCGAGTTAGGTCCAAAAACCCCCCATGACTTTCCAATTGAAGAACTACTAATATTTTATCATAGTCACTATATCAAAAATGATCGGCAATTAGCACTTTTTGTATATGTCCCTAAACCCTTTAGCGACATTGGTTCTAATGACACTTAACTAATGCCGGTAAAGACTTTAGCACTTTTTATTAATGTCAATATTTATTGTCGCTAAAAGTTGTTTTTGTTGTAGTGAGTACTTGTTCGATATTTTTCTAACTGCAAATGTACCTGCTCTCTCTATTTTAATATTTTGTCTTGCATAAAAAAGAGTAGTGAGGCCAGCCAAAGTAAGAATTTTAGTGTGTCATCCTTGAAGGCGCGGAGTAATTCTTTCAAGAATATACTGATAGTCAGCAGACAATGGCTGCACATTCGAAGTTGTAGTCTGGTCAAAAAGGACAAGATCATGTGCAAAAAGCAAATGCCAGAGGGAGCTAGTTCCGAAACGACTTAGCTTGATACGATTCCATGATATATCAGCAGTAGCGCGGTCAATTATAAAGAGATATGGGGATAAGAGATCTCCTTAACGAATACCTTGGTTAGGTTAGGAAAACCTTTCATACACATTGAGTCATATACTATGAAAGTCTTCAAGTGGACTCCGGACTTGAAACATCTATTGTCCCTGTTTGGATTCTCATACATAAACTCCCATGGCATTTCTTTCGTTGGGATATTATATCTAGGCTTGTTCAATCAATAGGCACATCAAGCAACTTTTTTCAAACAAGAAAGAATATGGCTTGATTTCAAATGAAGAGATGGCAAATGGTCAAAAGAGTGACTGAATATTAATAGTGGCTACTATTTGACAATAGGTCATGTTAAAAGTGGCAATTCACTTAATATATAATGGAGCCTTTTAGTCATTAATTCTCACAAGTACAACCCTTAAACAGGACATACAACGGCACCAGAAAACGAAGCAATATGGCGAAAAGTGTTTGTGGAGAAGACAAAATATCAGAATTGCCTGTGCATATCATTCATCACATCTTATGCCGCACAAACCTCGACCTCAAAGAGGCGGCAAGGTGTTGTATCTTCTAGACCTAATCTCATATTCCATCAATCACAAAACTATAATACCAATTATACCTATATGACCCTCGAAAAGTTTGTCAAGTTGGTTGATCAATCCCTGCGATCCCATGTCATGTGGGTATCCTAGTTGGGTCAAAATTTTTAGTGGGTATCCTAGTTGGCAAGCCTATGTGGCGGAATTAGTGTCATGTGGCTTGCCAAATCACTTTTATTAAGTCGTAAGGGTAATTGTGGTCTCTTAGGGTAACAATAGGGGCATTTTATATCCTAAAATATGTAACTAAGGGTATAAGTGGTTTATTTCACATAGTTCAGGGGCAATTTTGACCCTTTTCCGATAAATAAATGTTCCATTTAATTTGACCTCATTTCATATTTATGCCCTTCAACATTGCGTGCGCACAAATAAACACTAAAACTTGTATAAAGTTGAACAAATAGACACATACATGAGTCCTATGTAGTATAACACTACTAAAAAATTGTCGAAAAACGACGGCCAAAAGCTACGGATTGCGTCGCTTTTTTGGTCAAAATTGACGGAAAAGCGACGCAGTCACTTCCGTCGCTTTTTAGGTCGTCGCTAAAAAGCGACGGACTGCGTCGCTGATAAAGCGACGGACTGCGTCTCTTTTAGCGACGGACTGAGTCGCTTTTCGACTATTTTTTTTTTTGAAT
>JAJOOH010016405.1:0-14977 GCA_029582605.1 Solanum gracilifrons
ACTAATAATATTAATTTAATATTGCTCAAATACACAAGGTAATGATTTGATTATTATTATTATTATTATATATTATTATTATTATAATAAATTCAATATATTATTAAGTGCATTGTACATTTTATTAGTTATTTTTAATTATAAAATTATTACATTTTAAATTATCCGCGCAACGCACATGCACGTATACTAGTATAATAGAAGTAGATGTAGGAGACAACACAAAATGGCTCATGCTACATACAGTACACTTTATTGAGAGTTTTAACCCAACTAAAATTTTGAAATAAAATAACATTCAATAAAATAAGAAGAATAGTTTAAACAAAACCTTGCTGAGATGAACGAGGGTTTTGAGGAGCAGAAGAGAGAGTGTTGAAGTTCCCTCATTTCAAAGCCAAAAATGGAGGAAAGTTTGGATTTTGCCTCATTTATAACAAAAGTAAGGAGATTTCTTTGACGATAATTTTTCCAGTGATCAATTGGGTTAGCTCCTCCTCTTTATTGGGAAACCTGAACTCTTCTCACTCTTGAATAATACATACCGAATCACATCTGCTACAAGCTTGTCTTTCTCCTCAACAGAAATACCAAATTGAGAAAAAACTTCCCCAGAACTAGACATACTGTAATGAAAAAAAATAGCAATTAACTTGAGTAAATTCGAATTTCTGAAACTTGGTTTTAGGGAAAATACAAAATTCTTTTTTTTTATTACAAGGGAAAGCTACTACCCTTTGGCTGCACGAAGGGTAAAATTCAGCCCCACACTAGGCAAGCCTTTTGTTACCCTGGATGTGCACAGGTAAAACTCTGTCAACCTGATGCGACTAGCTCGACCCAAAAGGCAAATCCTAACTTTCATTGACAAGGTGTCGAACTTCAAACTTCCAACATGGAACTCTACGTCTATACCACCGGTCACCTTTAGGGTAAAGGATATACAAAATTCTGAAGGATACGAAATATGAAATACATACCTTTTGCCTCCGATTCTTCGATAAGGGAGTGAATTTTGAGGGTTTTGTAGTTAGATTGGGCTTTATTTTCCTGCCAAAAATGGATGGGGTATCAAATATCAGTTGTAATTAAGGAGTCGTAAGAATTCTAAGGTTTTTATTTTTGTCCTTCGTCAACAGTGATAAGAATTGTGTTTTTCTTGAAAATTGAGGGTAAAAAAAAAATTGGAACCGTAAAAATAGGTTTTTTTAAAAAAAAAATTGAAATAGACATGTAGCTCATTTATTCAATAGATAAAAAATATAAATAGGTCATAAAACCCAAAATTGTTATAAAATAGAAGCTTAGAACAATATAATATAAAGAGAAGTAGATGTAGGAGACAACATGAAATGGCTCATGTTACATACAGTACACATTATTAGGAGTTTTAATCCAAGTAAAATTTTGAAATAAAAGAACATTCAATAAAATAAGAAGAATAGTTTAAACAAAACCTTACTGAGATGAATGAGGGTTTTGAGGAGCGGAAGAGCGAGAGCGTTGAAGTTCCCTCATTTCAAAGCCATAAATGGAGGACAGTTTGGATTTTGCCTCATTTATAACAAAAGCAGGGAAATTTCTTTGACGATAATTTTTGGCAGTGATCAATTGGGTTAGCTCCTCCTTCTTTATTGGGCAGCCTGAACTCTGTTTACTCTTGAATAATATATACCGAATCACCTCTGCTACAAGCTTGTCTTTCTCCTCAACAGAAATACCAAATTAAGAAAAATCTTCCCCAGAACTAGACATACTATAATGAAAAATTAGCAATTCACTTGAGTAAATTCGAATTTCTAAAACTGGATTTTGGAGAAAATACAAAATTCTTTTTTTTTATGACAAGGGAATGTCACTACCCTTTGGCTGCGCAAAGGGTAAAACTCAGCCCCTCACTAGACAAGCCTGGTGTTACCCTGGATGTGCACAAGGTAAAACTCGATCAACCTGATGCGACCAGCTCGACACAAAAGGCAAACCCCAACTTTTATTGACAAGGAGTTTCGAACTTCAAACTTTCAACATGGAACTCTACGTCTATACCACTGGTCACCCTTAGGGTAAAGGAAATACAAAAGTCTGAAGGATACAAAATACAAAATATGAAATACATACCTTTTGCCTCTGATTCTTCGATAAGAGAGTGAATTCGGAGGGTTTTGTAATTAGATCGGGCTTTATTTTCCCGCCATAATTGGATGGGGAATCAAATATCAATTGTAAGAAGTCGTAAGATTTCTAAGATTTTTGTTTTTGTCCTTCGTCAACATTGATAAGAATTATTTTTTTCTTGATAATTGAGGGAAAAAAATTAATGAGAACCATAAAAATAGGTTTTTCTAAAAAAAAATTGAAATAGGCATGTAGCACATTTTTTCAATAGCTAAAAAAAATATAAATAGGTCATAAAACCCAAAATTGTTATAAAATAGAAGGTTAGAACAATATAATATAAAGAGAAGTAGATGTAGGAGAAGACTTTTCTTCTTATTCAATTGTGTCTTCCAAATGGTGAGTGATATCTCTATTTATACAGTTGAGATACCACTCCCAAAGGTCACAAACTAGAAGATACATAGTTATCCAAAGTGTTCTTATCACCTTGGAAACATGTATACATGAATATAATTAAGGCTTGAATATATCTAATGGACAATCCACACAATTCAATGGATTTATAGCACTCCCCCTTGGATGTCCATAGATAATGTGCCTTGTTAAAACCTTTCTAGAAAAAACCATGTGGGAAAAAATTCTAGTAAAGGAAAAAGAGTACACATATCTTTTGATACGCATTATTTGTTGTCTCATTAAAAACCTTGTAGGAAAATCTAATGGGATAAAACCTCGGTCAAGGTAAAAAGAGTGCAACACGTATTATACTCCTCCTGATCAAAACATCACTAAATTTCTTATGATGATGTCATCCTGTCATCCAATCTTATATACCAACTTTTCAAATATTGACAGTGTCTTTGTGATCAAATCTCATGAAGATGTTGCATGATTGAACTTGTCACATCCCAGACTGTTATGATTGACACCAACACTAACCCTCCGGTGGGAGAACCATTACTACAACCCAAATAAGCAATTTAACGAAAAGCTAGGCATTTAAAGATACGAAAGCAGGTTTAAATGACAATATAATAAATACGGAGTCCCCATAAAATCCAAAGGTTTAACAAACAACTAATAACAAATGTGGAAATACCCCTAGAACCTTAAGTCATTGTACCAAAACTCTACCAATGAAAAGTCTAAGAACAAGGGGTACAACCCTAAAACTAAACAAACACCTTATCAAATAGTTTGAGTCCGAAAAGAGTGGACTTTAAACAAAAAGAGAACTCAAGGCAGCCCGAAAGAACTGGCTCACCCTTGAATTCGATCGGCGATCACTGATCTTCTAAACGAGGTCTGTCAATAGCCGCTTGAAGATGCATTATACTCAACAAAGAAAGAGCAAGTGCAGTATCAATACACAACCATAGTGTACTGGTAGGATCACCCGGCTATCCCATTAAGTGAAGCATATATAAGTCATTACAACATCATAAAAATGCATACACCGAACATATATAATATCACTTATCATTTACAAGCAATGTTCAATTTCACATTCTCAATAACAAGTATATATGACAAGTCAATGGTCCTCTCACGGAACCCAATTCAATAGTCCTCTCATGGAACCCAAACCCAAACAGTTAGCAAACTAGAACGTGCTACCCGATCCAATGTTATGCCAGAACGTGGCAATCGATCCCAGTTAGTTATGCCGGAATGTGACAACCGATCCCAGTTGGTATGTCGGATGTGGCAAGCGATCCAATCAACACACCACAATCACAATCACAATCACAATCACAATGTATATTTCACAATAATCATACAATTAGAAGTTATTCATGACATATAGTTATTCTTCATACTCATTTTCAATTAGTGTGATCAATAATGCTACATTTGCATGCATACATACATGCAATATAATGGAGTAAGAACAAACATATATCACACAATTATAAATCACAACCATCACCTACCTCGAATCCAAGCTTGAATCATCTAAGACACTTGATAGAGGAATATATACCTCAAACTTTCTCTTGATAGACCATCCTGCTACTTCTGATAATTTGTGGTCCCTAAACTTGATGATCTCCGTTTTTGCAGTTACTTAGAACCTCTGGCTATTGCTTTAGATAAAGAGCAATGGTCATTGGTCCAGTTTCTAGTTTCATCATCTTATAGTGGATATGGAACCTCAAGCTTGAGACAAGTAATAATCTCTGCCTCTTATTTCCACATATATTCAAACTGTTGTCATTACTATAGATTTTGCACTATATGTCTGAGGTACCCGTGAGATGGTGTAGCACTAAATATTTCTATTTCATCTTATTCCGTTCAAGTTCTTGACAACTTACTAGGTTATTCCATCATTGATTTACTGGTAAAGGTGAATGTAACAGTCTCTCTCAACTCCTATTGTCAATAGAAACATGTTCTTGCATTTGCAATCTCCTGAAAACCATATTGACTTCTAAAGAAGGAAAAACCTAAGTGTGCAATTTTAAGCATATCTTGGACAGTTGGGAAAACATCTTAAATCGGTGATAATTTGCTCGTGCTTTGTTTTTCAGAAATTTGGATGCCAAAAACGTGTTACAAATTCTTGAGTCATAAAGGATTTATAATGGGTAACGTCTTGACACAGTTTTAAGGTCAAACAGAGAATAAAAGAGCTGGACTAGGTGAGTATTTGAGCTTAGGTCAGCTCAAACATGCAGATCAGAAGAACACGCAAACTCAACATTCTGTTATTGAGATACACACTAGAGGAGAAGTGGGGATATTTTTTATTGATCTAGTTCAAAAGCTATTACATGTGCTCACTGCCAACAAACATAATACAAATACTACTCTTTAGACTTAACACTAATGACAAGACTACCCTCTCTCATTATATTTGCACATGTAAATGTCAAGATTCTGTCACATCTCAAATCCCATGAAGACGGATAGGCACCCGATGTCCTCAAGGCCCGAGAGAACCAACATGCAACCTGTGCTTACTATGCTTATAACAAAAACACACTTGTGACAAGTTCACATAGGACGTAGCGATACTAACCAACATAAGTAGATCCACAACATATATACAAGACTTGGCCGTGTAGGCCACAACTTGTTAAGACGTCACTGAACCATATACATAAGTCTACAAAGCCTCTAAAAGATAAAAAACCTTAGAGTAGGTCGGGACATACCCCGCCTTACTCTTAACTACGATACAATATCAAAATGAATCTACCAAGGACTCAGTAAAGCTCCGAATCAATCTGGAGCTCATCAAAAGTAGCTGAGTGTCGTGCGCTCCTACTGAAAAGGTCTACTAGCTGAAGTACATGTGCCTGCAGCATGAAATACAGTGTCCCCCGCGAGAGACTTCAGTACGAGAAAATGTATTGTATATGTAAGGCAATAACATATATAAAATAAGAGTTCGAATGAAACCAAGTATCAATATATGTGTGCATAAATCAGAACAAAAGACCACCTTTGTTAACTCTTGTGGGATCATGTATGTTACATTCTTGTCTTTACCTTTCTGTGTGTTATGATCTTTATAAGGCATTTGATACGAATGACCAGCTGATCAGTGGTAGAAGAGGATGACTCATGCTAGGCATTTTAACCCTTGTGATGCGGTCCTCATAATTACACAAATTGGGATCAGCCCATGCTAGGCTTTCGCCCCTGAGCTGCCACCCTTCTATACCAATTGGGATCGACCCATGGTAGGCTTTCTCCCTTGAGATGCCACCCTTAATTATACAGATTGCTTTACTTAGATTCTTTAATAATTGAGATTGTTGTATTGGTGGTCATAATTATTTTAGATATTTGGAACTACGGACCAGTAGTGGAAGACATGAAATAATACTTCAAGGCAGTAGCAATGACATAAGGAGCTATGTAACATCAATGCATTACTTGTGAGCTTAAATGACACGATTGACTTCAACTGACTAAGATGAGGATTCACCAAACTTGCTTTTACAAATACCATTTCTATACCAGCATACATGAGGATAATTACACAAGTATAGAGTAGTGAACATATAATGAAGTAATTTTATATACTAAGGAGAGGGGAAAATATTGTTAGCTACTTGGAGATGGTACGCTGCCACTATGTTTCCTTTACTTGGAATAGAACTTAGGAAATTCCCTTATTGATATCGATTGCAAGTATTAGATTTCATGCCGAAGAATATTGAATCGAATAGCTTTACATACCTTATCCTCTGACCAATACAACTATCACGATTCAGCCTCTCCTTTCAAGTTTTAATCTACAATATAAGTCATGATATACTTAAATTAGCAGTTATCACATCGTTAGCCTCGTAAAACAATAGCTAAATTTGACGAATAATGAGCCCACACAACCCTTAAAACAATGTGTATCACCACACCCTCCTTCTATGCCTAATACATACATTATATATCGTTTTCCAAGATTACCCAAACTGCACCAACAACAATACACATAAAACAACCTCAAATATTCTTTATCATACAACCAATTATTGAACGCATTACCCCCTTGAGTTCTTTATGACAGTACACCCATAATTCCTCACTCAAACTCATACATAATGAGGAAGAAAATGGAAAAGCCACCTTACCTCAATTTCTGCAACTTCTCGTTATAACTTGAATTCCTCTAGAACTTCAACTTCCCTTCACACTTAAACCAAAGAAGAAGAGAAAATTATCTTAATAATTAAGGAAAGCGAGCAACAGCTTGTGGGAACTTCTGCCTTGTACCTATAATTAAGCATGAATAACATGTTTTCCTAATCATCCATGGGAGAATTAAGCTAAATCCATAAGTGTTTTCACTTACCTTGTCTTGCAGAGATGAGGGTTTCTTCAAGAACCCTAGAAAAACTTTAAGGATGTTGTTTTAATCCTTAAGAGAAAAGAGAGAGAGAGCTGGAGTTAATCCTCAATATTGTGTGTTAAAATGAGTGAGAATAAAAGTCAATATATCTTATATTGAGCTTTCTTCACCTTTAAGATTATCCTCTAGAAAACTTCATTTTCAGCCACTAATTGGTCAAGTAGGTGATGCACCTGTTTATGTACATCGAGCAGCTCAAAAGGTCTAACTAGGTGATATACCTACTTGCTTTCACTTGGGCTTAAATATTGGGCCTTGACAGATTTGGCTGTTGGGCTTAAATTTCATTTTCCTTTTATTCAACTTAGTTTGGGACTCAAGTGAGTCCATTAGCATAGGCCCAAGTCTGATCCATAATCCTTGGCCTTTTAAACTAGATCCATATAGCCTAAGTAGGTGATGCACTTACTTGGTCCTTTGGACTGGTCAATAAGTCAAAGTAAGTGATGCACCTACTTGTCACCTACTAGCTTAGTTAAGTCGAGCAAGCAACTCACTTATTTTATTCCATTTTCTAAATATTAATCCCTTTTTCTTTAACTTAGCACTTAAATTTCAACTTTAAGATCAATTACCACCTAACTGTCTCTTTAAATACTCCCGTTGGAGTTAACTTGCAGTACACACGCTGAAACGTGCAAGACATCACATCACCTTCCGAGCTAGTATAAACTCACACTAATCATATAAGAATTATGGTCCATCACCTATACTATAAGGCTATGTCAAGTATTACAAGACTATAACAAACATATGCGTAATACAGGCTGTTACATCATTCCCCCCTTAAAACATTCATCCTCGAATGTTAGCATGGTTATCCAGCCCAAACAGGTTGAAGCCTAAGTTAGTACTACTAATAATCACATATTACATATAGGCTTATACTTACTTGTCAACGCCTCAACTACGCATCTTCATCCTTTTCATCTATCTGAAAGAGATGAGGATACTTCAATTTCATTGCTTCTTCGGCTTCCCATGTAACTTCTTCAACTTGTTGGTTCCTCCATAATACTTTTACAGAAGCTACTTTTTTATTTCTTAACTTCCTAACTTGTCGATCCAGAATAGCAATGGGTACTTCTTCAAAAGTGAGATCTCTTGTAACCTGTACATCTTCAGTAGGAGTAATACGAGATGGGTCACCTACGCATTTTCAAAGCATTGAGACATGAAACACCGGATGAACGGTTGAAGTTTCTTGAGGTAGCTCTAACTCATACGAAACTTGGCCAATTCTTTGGATAATCTTATATGGCCCTATATAGCGTGGACTCAACTTTCCCTTTTTACCTAACCTCATTACCCCTTTCATTGGTGACACCTTCAAGAACACCCAATCCCCTATAGAAAATTCTAGTCCTCTCCTTCTAACATCCGCATATGATTTATGTCGACTTTGAGATGTTTCTAGCCGCTGCTGTATCACTTTGACTTTTTCCATAGCTTGATGAACAAGATCTAGCCCAAATAAGGCAGTTTTCACCTGTTTTGAACCAGCCAATTGGGGATCTACATTTTCTACCATATAAAGCTTCATAAGGTTCCATTTTAATACTTGAATGGTAGCTATTGTTGTATGCAAACTCGATCAATGGCAAATGATCATCCCACTATCTTTGAAGTCCGATATATAAGCTTGCAGCATATCCTCAAGTGTTTGAATTGTACGCTCTGCCTGACCGTCTGTTTGGGGGTGAAAGGTTGTACTTAAATTTACTTTTGTCCCCAAACTCTTCTGAAATGACTTTCAAAAGGTTGCAGTGAATTGAGCTCCCCTATCAGATATAATAGAGATTGGCACTCCATGTAGACAAACTATCTCTTTAATATACAACCTCGCATATTTTTCAACTGTATAAGTAGTCTTGACCGGCAAGAAGTGTGTTGATTTAGTCAGTCTATCAACAATTACCCATATAGAATCAAACTTCCGAAATGAACTAGGCAAACCAGTGACAAAATCCATGTTGATCATGTTCCACTTCCAAATTGGAAGTTCTATACACTGCATATATCCTCTGGGATTTTGGTGCTCTACTTTTACTTGTTGACAATTTGGACATTGAGCCACGAATTCCGCAATGTTCTTCCTCATGTCCCCCCACCAATACATTTCTTTCAAGTCTTGATACATTTTAGTTGACCCCGAATGGACAGAATATCTCGAATGATGTGCTTCCATCATAATCCTATTTCTTAATTCATCTACATTAGGTACACACAATCTGTTTTGACATCGAAGTACTCCCTCTTGCGTAAGCTCAAATGCCGCTGCAGTTTGCACAATAACCCCTTCGTCTGGAGATTCAAGAAGGCAAACCCCCAAGCTAGCTAGTTGACATAAATCCTTAGTTATTCCTTGTCCTTCCACAGACTGCCCATAAGTGCTTGTCATTATTTTACGACTTAACGCATTAGCTACTACATTTGCTTTTCGGGATGATACAAGATATCAATGTCATAATCTTTTAATAGCTCCAGCCATTTTCGCTGCCTCAGGTTTAGGTCCTTTTGATTAAAGATATATTGCAAACTCTTGTGATCAGTGTATATGTCAACATGAACTCCATACAAGTAGTAGCGTCATATCTTCAAAGCAAACACAACTGTTACTAGCTCTAGATCATGGGTTGGATAATTTTTCTCATGTGGCGGCAGCTGCCTTGAGCCATAAGATATTACTTTACCATATTACATCAATACATATCATATGCCCACTTCCGAAGCATCAAAATACACTGCATACCCTTCTGTTCCTTCTGGAAGTACCAATACAGGTGTAGAAGTTAATTTACTCCTCAGCTCTTGGAAGCTTATTTCACATTCATCACTCTCCTGAAACTTCGTTTCTTTGTGTGTTAGCTTTCTTAAGGGCGCAGCAATGGAAGAAAATCCTTTAACGAACCTTCTGTAATAACCTGTCAATCCAAGAAAACTACGGATCTCCGTAGGCGTTGTAGATCTTGGCCAATTTTCACGGCTTCTATCTTCTGGTTATCAACCCTTATTCCTTCATTGGATACAATATGACCTAAGAATGCCACATATTTCAACTAGAACTCACATTTAGAGAATTTCGCATACAACTTACGATCACGAAGAATTTGTAAAATCTGCCATAAGTGATTAGCATGGTCATCTTCCGATCTTGAAAACACGAAAATGTCATCTATGAATACTATCACGAACACATCTAGAAATGGCTTGAATACCCTATTCATCAAATCCATAAAAGCTACTGGTGAATTTGTTAGCTCGAATGACATGAATAAAAACTCAAAATGACCATACCGTGTCCGGAAAGCTGTCTTGAGAATATCTTTGTCTTTGACCCTTACTTGGTGATACCCCGATCTCAAGTCGATCTTTGAAAAATATTTAGCACGTTGTAACTGATCAAATAAATCATTAATTCTAGGAAGGGGATATTTGTTTTTAATCGTTACCTTATTCAACTGCCGATAGTCGATACACATTCTTAACGAGCCATCTTTCTTGCGTACAAATAAAATTGGTGCTCCCCATGGGGACATACTTGGCCTTATGAATCCTTTTTTCTAATAAGTCTTTTAATTGCTTATTTAACTCCCGTAATTCTGACGGGGCCATTCTATATGAAGGGATATATACAGGTTGAGTATCTAGAATCACATCAATACCAAACTCTACTTCTCATTCTAGAGGCAAACCTGGAAGATCTTCAGGAAATACATTGGGAAATTCATTTACCACCGGAATGGATTGAAGAGTTGGTGGCTCCGCATCTATATTTTTCACTCTCACTAGATGACATATGTATCCTTTGGACATCATCTTCTTTGCCTTAAGATAAGAAATAAATTTACCTCTTGGTGTCCTAATATTACCTTTCCATTCAAGGACAACCTCTTTTGGAAAATGGACATGCGCCATCTTAGTTCGGCAATCTATCGTGGCATAACAAGAAGCTAACCAATCCATGCCCATTATAACATCAAAATCCACCATTTCTAGCTCAACAAGGTCAGCCAATGTATCATGATTACAACCAGTTACAATGTAATTACGATAAACTCTTCTAGCTATAATAGACTCACCAATCGGTGTAGACACTTCAAATGGCTTCACTAATAATTCCGGTGTTCTTTTGAACTTTTCAGCAATCAATGGAGTAACATATGATAGTGTAGACCCTGGATCAATTAATACATATATAATATGTGAAAAGATGGACAATGTACCTGTAACCATATCCGGAGAGGCTTCTAAATTTTATCGATCCCCAAGAGCATATGTGCGATTCTGAACTCTAATAGAACTAGCTGCTCCCCTAGCTCCTCTACCACGACCAATAGGCATATGTCCCCTACCTAAAGAAGGTGTTGATGATGAGGATGCAACAACTGATCTAGTAGGTTGTGCCACACCACCCACACCCCTATGCGGGTAATTTCTCATCATATGACCCGGTGTACCACACCAAAAACAAACATTTGTCCCAAATCGACATACACCTAAATGATTTCTTCCACATTGTTTACAAGACTGTCGAGAAGGTCTTGATTGACTCATACTTCCCTGCTCTTGGTACCCCGTTGTTCGTGAACCTTGGCTTTCACCTCTTTGCCCAAACTGATTGCCCCTAGACTCTTGAAACCAAGGTGGGGGACTAGCTGTAGAGTAAAAAGATGATGGCCTAGGCGGTCTATTAAAGAATTGAGGCCTAAACTCACCTTGGGATGGTGCAAACTGCCCCATGGATCTAGCCCTCTTAGAATGTCGTGTTTCCGACTCTTGTGTCCTTCTTCTTTGCCTTTGATCCTCCAACTTCTGCGCAAAAGCTTGCATCCTTGCTATATCCATATTTTTATTTAACGAAGCAATGGTACAGTCTTTAACTAGATATGAATCTAATCTATCCACATATCGATGAACTCTATCCTCCATAGATGCTACTACATTAGAAGCATACCTGGACAAAGAATTAAATTTGATATTGTACTCTCTCACGCTCATACTTCCTTGGTGGAGATTTAAGAACTGGTCCGCACGGGCCTCTCGGATCTCCAATGGAAGGTCATGGTTAAGGAATGCCTTTTTGAACTCTTTCCATATAGCTGAAGGTGCATCTGTTCCCCTAGATTTCTTCCAAGCTTCATACCACAATATAGCCACACCCTTTAATCTATATGTTGCTAGCTCGAGCACTTCTTTACCACTTACATGCATAGCATCGAAAGTGTGTTGGATCTGATCTGTAAAGTCTTGTGGATCTTCATTAGGATCTGACTCGGTGAATGATGGAGGGTCCAAATTAGGGAAATCACATATCCGCGTGCCAGCTGCTCTATCTACACCACTAGTACCTGCAACTAGACCTTCTTGACTTTGGCCATGGCCAGCAACTATACGAGTCAATAATTGGACTGCATTTCTCAAATCTTGCTCGGTAGCATTAATAGGGGGTTCTTGAGGTGCAGCTTCCTTCTTTAGATCTTCTTGAGATGGAGGGATCGGGGAAGTCTGTGATAGAGACTCATCTTGAGCCTCACTTTGAATAGTTTGATTATGTGGTGGTTGACTGGTCCGTTCTTGGACAGCCACATGTACTCGCTTACCTATACTTTTACTCCTTCTCGTAACCGGCATCTTTGCTATAATAAAGCAATTTAGAAGTTAGATACGATTCACCTACAACTTTGGTTATATAGCACGATCTAAGAAATGAAAGAAATAAAGAAACTCTTACAAGTCTCATAGCCTATTGTTTATAAATGTGGTGCACAACACATCCATAAGCAAAACTCTACACAGACACGACTTTGTAGCCACCCTAAGATAACCTGCTCTGATACCACTTCTGTCACACCTCAAATCTCATAAAGACTGACAGGCACCCGATGCCCTAAAGGCCCGAGCGAATTAATATGTAACATGTGCTTACTATACTTATAACTAAAACACTCTTGTGACAAGTTCACATAGGATGCAGCGATACGAACCAACATAAGTAGATCCAAAACATATATACAAGACTTGGCCGTTGAGGCCACAACTTGTTAAGACGCAACTGAACCATATACATAAGTCTACAAAGCCTCTAAAAGATAGAAAACCTTAGAGTAGGTCGGGATAGACCCCGCCTTACTCTTAACTACGATACATACCAAAATGAATCTACCAAGGACTCAGTAAAGCTTTGAATCAATCTGAAGATCACCAAAAGTAGCTGAGTATCGTGTGCTCCTACCGAAGAGGTCTACTAGCTGAAGTACATGTACTTGCAACATGAAATACAGCGTCCCCCGCGAGGGACGTCAGTACGAGAAAATGTATTGAATATGTAAAGCAATAACATATATAAAATAAGAGTTCGAATGAAACCAAGTATCAATATATGTGTGCATAAATCAGAACAGAAGACCATCTTTATTAACTCTTGCGGAATCATGTATGTTACATTCTTGTCTTTACCTTTCTGTGTGTTATGATCTTTATAAGGCAAGTGATACGAATGACCAGCTGATCAGTGGTAGAAGAGGATGACCCATGCTAGGCATTTTAACCCCTGGGATGCGGTCCTCATAATTACACAAATTAGGATCAGCCCATGCTAGGCTTTCGCCCCTGAGCTGCCACCCTTCTATACCAATTGGGAACGGCCCATGCTAGGCTTTCACCCATGAGCTGCCACCCTTAATTATACACATTGCTTTACTTAGATTCTTTAATCTTTGAGATTGTTGTTTTGGTGGTCATAATCATATTTGATATTTGGAACTACGAACCAGTAGTAGTAGACATGAAAATAATACTTCAAGGCAGTAACAATGACATAAGGAGCTATGTAACATCAATGCATTACTTGTGAGCTTAAATGACACGATTGACTTCAACTAACTAAGAGGAGGATTCACTAAACTTGCTTTTGCAAATACCATTTCTATACCAGCATACATGAGGATAATTACACTAGTATAAAGTAGTGAACATATAATGAAGTAATTCTATAAACTAAGGAGAGGGGAACATATTGTCAGCTATTTGGAGATCGTACACTGCCACTATGTTTCCTTTACTAGGAATAGAACTTAGGAAATTCCCTTATTGATATTGATTGAAAGTATCAGATTTCATGCCGAAGAATATTGAATCGAATAGCCTTACATACCTTATCCTCTAACCAATACAACTATCATGATTCAGCCTCCTCTTTCAAGTTTTAATCTACAATATAAGTCATGATAAACTTAAATTAGCAGTTATCACACCGCGAGCCTCGTAAAACAGTAGCTAACTTTGACGGATAATGAGCCCATACAACCCTTAAAACAATGTGTATCACCACACCCTCATTCTCTGCCCAATACATACATTATATATCATTTTTCAAGATTACCCAAACTGCACCAACAACAATACACATAAAACAGCCTCAAATATTCTTTATCATACAATCAATTATTGAACTCACCACCCCATTGAGGTTTTTATGACAGCACACCTATAATTCCACACTCAAACTCATGCATAAGGAGGAAGAAAATGGAGAAGCCACCTTACCTCAATTTCTGCAGCTTCTCGTTATAACTTGAATTCCTCTTGAACTTCAACTTTCCTTCACAGTTAAACCAAAGAAGAAGAGAAAAGTATCTTAATAATTAAGAAAAGTGAACAGTAGCTTGTGGGAACTGCTGCCTTGTACTTATAATTAAGCATGAATAACATGTTTTCCTAATCATCCATGGGAGAATTAAGCTAAATCCATAAGTGTTTTCACTTACCTTGTCTTGCAGAGATGAGGGTTTCTTCAAGAACCCTAGAAGAACTTTAAGGCTGTTGTTTTAATCCTTAAGAGAAAAGAGAGAGAGCTGGAGTTAATCCTCAATATTGTGTGTTAAAATGAGTGAGAATAGCAACCAATATATCTTATATTGAGCTTTCTTCACCTTTAAGAATATCCTCTATAAAGCTTCATTTTCAGCCACTAATTGGTCAAGTAGGTGATGC
>JAJOOH010016407.1:0-12657 GCA_029582605.1 Solanum gracilifrons
AACCGATTAGAGTTGAGAGAACAAGTGAGCAAGATTCGAACTTTTAGTTGTTATAAATGAGAGAAAGTAACTAGGGTGTATGTGTTCCCCATAAGCTCATAACGCGGTAATCCTAGTAGTAGTAATTATTTTCTAGTGTATCACATGCAAAGTGGTAAGTTATGTATCTCTAAGTCCTTGGTTCGGCAAATAGAGAATTTCACCCCACACCTTGGTCAGACTACGTGTGTATAATTTACTAACCCTTACATTTACCTCATAGTAGACATCACATTAATGTATGGCTTAGTTTTCACCCTCGCACCAATTGACACTAGACTATTATATAGTATCACACTAAATCTATATTGATAATTCTTTTCTGGTTAACTACATCCTTGGTCCGACAAGTAGCAACAAGGCAAGTTCTAATGTTGTGCACCATTAAAAAGACTTCTAAACGAAGGAATTATCAATGCATACAATAACACTATTCAAGAATTACTTAGTTACTATTCATACGTTGTTAATCGCTCATAGTTCCCACAACCCAAGTTGTGGATTTAGTTACCGATAGTAGCAAAACACAATTCATATTTTTAGAAGAAGAATTCATGAACTTACATAATGAGAAGAGGAAATCCAAAAACCCAACTTGAATTTCAAAGTTAAAATCTTCAAAACGAAATTAAGAAATCAAGAATTGCTAGAATTACAAGTGAATCTCCAAAGCCAAAAACTAGAACTAAAATAATAATGTCTAACCCCCAAAAACGAGGTTTACCTCCCATATTTATAGAAAAACATGTCCTAACTAAAAAGGAAACGAAATAAGGAAATAAAGTTTATGGACGCGGTTTTGACCTATGACACTGACCTACGAACCGTGGACTGACCTACGGTCCGTAGGTCCCTTCCGTCGTTTGGGATTTAGGCATTTCTCCAAAGCTCAAAATCTTCAACTCTCAGTAACAATTGACGGATCAGCAGGATGGACCATGACTCGATCCACGGTCCGTGGATCCTCCTCCGTAGCTCCATACTTAAACTTTCGAAATTAGTTACTGGAACCCCCTTCTCAGAATCAATTAACGGAGCTAGAGGACTGCCCGTAGGTCGACCTACGATCCGTTATTCGTAACCGTGGTTCCACACTTGGTCAAGATTTCTCTGATTTTCCTTCAAGCCATGCCTGTCCATCTATGCCAACCACCTACGGAACATGATTGGACCTACGGTCCGTAGGTCACGTCCGTATATTCCCTTTTCTGCAAAAAATTTCAGTTGTGTCTCTCCACTTCCACGTCCGAACTTATTTCCTGCAAACAGGATAAAAACACATTAATAACAATACAAAATGGCTCTAGATAAACACAACTCTTAAGTGAAATGTATGAAATATACCATAAATTCACGGTATATCAACACCCTCAGCTTAAATTCATTGTTTGTCCTCAAGCGACGCACTAAGACTCTAAATGACACTTACATAGAAGCAAACATTCAAATACAAGAAATCACATGGCTTTCTATCCCAACTCCCTTTTTTAGTGCAACTTTTTTCTCTTAGACTCAACAAGCTAACTCATGCGGATCAAGATATGACAAAGATAGACCAATAAACACACAACATACATTGTTTCACTATCACCAAGGTACCAACTCTCCAACAATGTAACTAGTGCTCTTACTTCAAACGAAATCCTTTTTTTCACACAATGAACATGATTTTGAGTACAACGATTCATTCAACACTCATGCTCAGAAGTAACTTCAAGTACAGTTAGTGCTCAATACCATAGGCTTGCCCTTATTTTTACTTCTTAGACTCTCCAAACTTGTTGCTAGGATCACTATAGGAATTTCTTAGCTTGTAACATAGGCTCAGGGTCAGGTGTGGTACATTTGGGTACTTTTTAGTGACTTTCTGCGACATTACATTGGCTATTTACCTCTTTCTTGACCTATTTTTGGCATCTTTTCATTTCACTTTCTTTCCCTTACTCTTTGCAACATGGATGTGACTTTTGATTTCATGACTCTTATTTCGCACTTTATTCTTTTTCCTTTCACTTCATTTTTCTTTTGTTTCTTTCAACACTTTTGTTTTTGCTTCTTTTTGACAAAGTTTCATCCTCTTTCTTTTTCTCTTTTCATCACACCACTCTTTTCATACCCTTTTTTTCATTTGGTTTCCTCTTTCATAGCCACCCTCAACTTATGCATTTTGCATTAGTTGAGGTGCACAATGTCCGATGTCGAACCTGGGCCAAGATCAAGGTCACTTTTGACTTAGCCACCCTCAACTTAGGCTTTTGGCCTAAGTCAAGGTGCAAATGTCCAAAGAGGGACCGGGGCCAAGACAATATTTTAAGGGAAGGTGAGTTAGGTCAATCAAAAGAAATGGTCAATTTTAGGCTCAAGCATTTGAATCAAAAGGGAATAATGCAACCATTTGGTTAGATAATTTTAGGCTTAAGTGGACTCATTTGAACAATGGCTATGATCACTTCCCAACTTCTAGCCTAGCTTAGCCTAGCAGGACCAACGGGGCTAGTTCTAGATTGGCACAAAACTGTCTGAACATTTAACTATCCTCACACACTCTTGGCACCTTGTTTCATTAACAGATTATCAGATTACCCAGTTCAAGTTTTAGCTTAAGTCATGAGATCAAATTGGTTCTTTATCATGTCATACTCAGAGCCAACACATTCACCTCATTCTAGCCTACAAATTTTAGCACACATCACAAAATTTGGACGGGTATCATTTTTCATTCTTGATTATGTCATCATCTTTCATTCTTTCTCATGCTTCTACACATACAATCCTAACACGTGCCGGTTCAATAGAAATAAAGTAGTCTCTTGATGGAAAAGAACACAGGCAAGAAAACCCCAAGAGAGGATTATGAGTTGGCTTACTCAGACTTCACCCTATCACTCACAATTCATTTACCTCACCCCCAACAAAATAGAGTGCAATTGTCCCATATGCACAAAAAGTGAAGAGTAAAGGACCGGGTAAAGCAAACATGTGGCGCATAGCGCCGAAGACCTACCAACAAGCGGGTGGGTTCGATTTCTCGGAGCCCGCTGGATCATCACGGGGAACGCCATCAGTGGCACTCCCATCTATCATGTCAGCACCATTAGTAGTGCTCACATCATCTCTCACAGTAGCTACAGCCTCAATGGTGGGCATAGAACTCGAGGCACCAACATTACCCTCATGAACCCTCTGCTGGAGCAATTTCTCATCAACAATGGAGGCTCTCCTAGCCTATTCGATCTGCTAACGCTCCCTCTTCTTTGCTCGTGCATCCTCAGTAGCTTCAGAAGTGTGAATAGAGTGGGGCCTCTTCCCTCAAGCACGGATGGACTTAGGCTGTGGTATGTCCTCTCCGAATAAGGCATCTAGCACCGTATCATCAGTCGGTACAGTAGGAGTGGACTCTGGCTCATCTGTAGGTGGAGCAAGGATGGTATTAAGATCGGCCCAGAGACTATCCAACTTCTTGATGTATGTTGTAGTCAATGACACAACTTCCAATTCAAGTGTCTACGATCGTGCAATAGTATAATAACCCTACCAAGGGTTGGGGTCGTCCCAACGGAATGGCTTTGAAAATTAATAAAAAAATAAAATTTAGCTCTAACTAGTCGTAGCTGAAGATATTAACGAACAAAAACATAGTAAATTAAAAGGGGTGACACAAAAGTGTCAAATATCAAATAGGGGTTTTGTCACAAGTAAGTAAAAACAACAAATATTAACAAGAAAATCAAGTATGGGGAAAAGTTCTTAGGGTGTGACCGCAATACAAGTTGAGATAAATTGTTGCGTACATGCTTTCAATAGGAAATTTGTAAGATCATAGTGACTAGGCTAAGCTTTAGATGGAAATAAGTTCCCTCTCAGGCAACTTACCTTGTTTCAAATAGGTTCCTCTCGGACACCATTTGCCGCATGAAGGCCAGCATACGCCTTACCCCACTCACTCTCTCGAGCTGAGTGTTAGGATATGGGACAAGGGCTCACCTTCTCGGGCAGAACATCATGTCGACCCACTCCTTAGGCCATCAGTCTAGTGGTCTTGGTTTCGCGACCTCTCTCTCGAGCAAGCCAAAGACACATGGGTGGTTTTGTATTTGCAACTACAAACTCATTAAATTAAACCACAACCACTAGGTGAAATCACCATTCAAATACATCTAACCTATCAGCAAACAAGACCCAACAATAATATCAACACATATTTGCTAAATCACACCCCGAGAATGGGGTTTTTAGCCACACATCAAGAAATAACAAAATACACCTTAAATGATACTAAAATCAAATGGGTATAAGGAATTAAACCTTGATTTAAGCAAAGGAAGAAGAATGGAGAAGACCCACTTCCAACTTGGAGAAGATGAAATTCTTCTTTCTTCAAGTCTCCCCAAAAACCGTCTTCCAAACTTGAGGAAAAATATCCAAAAACGTACTATTCTATTATAAAAAAAATAATAATGGTTCCACACACTTAAAAATTAATAAAGATTTTAGTATTTATAGCCATCCAAAATTTGTGCTGGCAGATAGCTCGGCGAAGTTAGTCGAGCTCGCCAAATGACTCGGCAACTCACCCTTCTTCTGTCTCATCGTCGTATCGTGCTTGCCTTCAGCATCTTCACGTTCTGGACCATTGGGTGGTATAGTCCTACTTCGCGGAACTATTCGGTGAAGCGTCGACGGCTCCTTTCATCGTCCTTTTGATCCTCTTCCTTCAGGGCTTCACGCACTGGAACAAAGGGCGGGATCTGTCCCTTCGATGACTCACCAAGTGTGCTTGGCGGAGCTCAGGCTTCAGCTTCTTCGTTCTTTTAAGCCATTTTGTTCCTTTTGCGCTTAAGCGTCCATGCTTCCGCTAAAACTTCAAATACCTGAAACTTAAGAGTTTTCATCAGATATTGAGATAAAATAAGCATTCGAGCACACTATTTCAATCAAAATAAAGCCTGAAATGAGTCCAATTTGTGGACTCATCAACACCCTCAACTTAAACTTTTGCTTGTCCTCAAGCAAACTTAAGTTCAGCTATTCAAAAAGGGTGTCTCAAACAGTGCTACACAAGACTCAATCATGAATGCACATAACAAGCCTCAATTTACTTATGCAAGGATCAATTGTGTACTCAAAGATTCAAGTTGTGACACACCGTTATCGAAGATTCTCATGCTCGCAATACTTGCTACTTGTGCAAGTTCAAGCTCAACAAAAAGTATCTAAATGCCTTCACATAAAGAATGATTCCATATCCACACACAGAGGTTAATCAATTCAAGATCCGTAATCAGATGCAACGTTCACACTCAAAAAGAGGAACACAATGCATGTTTTCACCCATAGGTTTACCCTTATTTTCCAATAGACTTTCGATTCGGCTTACTCAACATCTCACTGATAAATGATCATTTCTTTCTTTTCCTTTATCAATTTTTTTTCTAGTGCTTCTAAGTCACCTTTTTATTCACCTCCATGGATTGCTTGAAACCCGATTCCCTTGGTACTTTATTCCACTTTTTTTTTCTTTTTTTCTTTTTTTTTTGAATTGAAGGGGTTCCATATTTATGCAATACCATGTGTTAAGGGGGACTTTTCTTGCACTTCTTGACTCCTCCTTTTCCTTTTCACCACACCCTCAACTTAGGCTTTTGGCCTAAGTTGGCTATTCGCTTAAACCACAAATCAAGAGGATTATAAGTAGTGGGTCAAGTAAGGTCTAGGGTTCATCAAGGTTCTTCCAAAGAAAGGTAAGGCTCAAAGGGTGTTCAAAAGAGTTTCACATGCTCACGGGTAGGCAACAAAAGAGGTATATGTCAAATTTGGTTCACAGTCTTTAAAGTTGCCTAAGATCATCTCAAGAGGACACATTTCTAAATCAATCAAACTAACGGGGTAAATTCTAGGTTTATTCATGCATGGATCAAAGCAAGATGATAACACAAGGCATTGACACTTAAGTCAAACAAGACTACACACTTCCGCTAGTATGCAACGGTTATTACAAGAGAATCAATTCGATAAATCGCTAATCACAACGAGATGCAAAGAGTTCACATATTATTTATGCAACTTCATTTGGTCTCGTCGTAGCCGCACATTCATGTTCGTTCAATTGAGAGCACTATTCAAGTCATCGGTATTGATCGAAACCAAGACTCATTTTTTTGCAAAAGAACAGCCACATTAAACTCACGAGGGGTGGCGAAAATGTGCGAAATATTTAAAAAAATTTGGAAGGGTCAAAAATTATTTGCAATTAAAAAGAAAAGGGAGCCTCAAGCTCAAACATCCACAGAAAATCAGTGTTGACAACATTTTAAAAATAGAACAACACAAATATATACACAAAACACGAGTAAAAAGTAGCACACACAGTGGTCCTCACCCACTACAAATAAAAACATTTGTCCTCAAATATATAACAATAATCCAGAGGTCAAATTAAGTAAAGACAGAGATAGAGCTAGAGAATAATCCTGGTTAGGCAGCTGTTTCGAGTTGGAGTTCTTCAACAGACGTCTCGTAAAGTAGAAGGTATGTTGGGGACGTTTGGTGCATTGACGAGTGATTCATCAAGCTCAGTACAGCTTCTCTTAGCATTCCAATGCGCCTACCTTAAACCCACACTCTCGACTGATTAATCAGCTACCATTTTATGTGTTGGCCTGCAGCTTATCCAGTTCGTTCCTGTTCGCTGACAGCGCTTTGACTTCTGGGCGATTCGGCGCGTCACCAAACAATACAAGACTTCTCAGCAGTTGTGCATGTTCAAACGGCGGTGACCCTCGAGGTTGCCGATTAGATGGGTGAATCGCCGAAACCTTCTTGAGGTCACCGAGTTTTATAGACTCAGGCTCAGAGGGTGCCTTGAGTCAAACGGTGTAACAATATTGATCATCGGTGTCTTCGGCGACTCACCGACTGGGTCTGATGTTCTCCATTTTGCACCTCTTTGGCAGCTACCACACTTCAATCCGCAAGACTAAGACACTATTATTTTACCAGTACACAAATATAAGATAATATGGGGCTTTGGGTTGCCTCCCAAACAGTGCCTTAGTTAATGTCGTGGAACGATGCAAGTCAGCGACTATTCTTCATCCTCGGAATCGCACATGTTGTAATTAGGCGAGTCCTCAGCGAATGATGGGTAATGGCCTGATATTAAATGGCCGATTTGAGCATCATGCACCTGAATGGTCATGGAGTGAGAGGTTGATGCTTCATTTGGCATTTTGATGTTCTCTTTCATCTCATTTAACATATTCTCATGTGCCTCGATTTTTTGTTGAATGAGTGACGGGGCTTCATCATCTTGCACACTTCTCTGCTTCATCCCGTGTTTACACCCTCGAAGGGAGGAGTGTTTTTCTTCTCCCATGGCTTGTATTTCCAATTTCGTGACTCGGATGGATAGAACATCCAACTAGGTGACTAGTCCGTCCCACTCTTGCTTTCTTTTTGCTTCTTTGTTGGCTTCCACCATGCCATCAAGGAGTTTTGCTACCAATTTATAGGGCTGGTGTAGCATGCTTCCCTCAAAATGTTGATCAACTATACTTCTATTCTCGTGTCCTAGACCCCGATAGAAGCACTCTAGTAGGCCCTTATCTGTCATCTCATGAGATGGGCATGGTTGCAGCACCGCTTGAAACTTTAGCTACATTTCCTGAATTGTTTCATCCCCTACCTATTTAAATGTTAGGAGGTTGTCCCTGAGGTTCAGTAGTTTTAAAGGGTGATGATCTGTGTGATATCCATAATGATTTTCCATCCTTAGTTCCTATTCTGATATTCACACTAGCAAAACAAAACTACAATTTAGATTAGTAAACCTAAAACTAGGAAAAATCAAAAATTCTACTTAAGAACAAATTCTAAAGTAACACCAATCCCCGGCAGTGGCACCATTTTGATGTTTGCCGTAATCAATGACACAACTTCCAATTCAAGTGTCTACGATCGTACAATAGAATAATAACCCAACCAAGGGTTGGGGTCGTCCCAAGGGAATGGTTTTGAGAATTAATAGAAAAATAAAATTTAGCTCTAACTAGTCGTAGCTAAACATATTAACGCACAAAAACATAGTAAATTAAAGGGGGTGACACGAAAATGTCAAATATCAAATGGGAGTTTTATCACAAGTAAAAAAAAATAGCAAAAATTAACAAGAAGATCAAGTATAGGGAAAAGTTCTAAGGGTGTGACCGCAATACAAGTTGAGATAAATTGTTGGGTACATGTTTTCAATAGGAAATTTGCAAGATAATAGTGACTAGGCTAAGCTTTAGATGGAAATAAGTTCCCTCTCGGGTAACCTACCCCGTTTCAAATGGGTTTCTCTCAGACACCCATTTGCCGCATGAAGGCCAGCGTACGCCACACCCAACTCACTCTCTCGAGCTAAGTGTTAGGATATGGGACTAGGGCTCACCCTCTCGGGAAGAACCTCATGTCGACCCACACCTTAGGCCATCAATCTAGTGGTCTTGGTTTAACGACCTCTCTCTCGAGCAAGCCGAAAACACATGGGTGGTTTTGTATTTGATACTAAAACCCATTAAATTAAACCACAACCACTAGGTGAAATCACCATTAAAATACATCTAACCTATCAGCAAACAAGACCCAACAATAATACCAACACATATTTGCTAAATCACACCCAAAGAATGGGGGTTTTTAGCCACACATCAAGAAATAACAAAATACACCTTAAATGATACTAAAATCAAATGGGTATAAGGAATTAAACTTTGATTTAAGCAAAGCAAGAAGAGTGGAGAAGACCAACTTCCAACTTGGGGAAGATGAAATCCCTCTTTCTTCAAGTCTCCCCAAAAAGCCTCTTCCAAACTTGAGGAAAAATATCCAAAAATGTACTATTCTATTGTAAAAAAAATTAATGGTTCCACACACTTAAAAATTAATAAAGAGTTTAGTATTTAGAGCCATCAGAAATTTGTGCTGGCAGCTAACTCGGCGAAGTTAGTCGAGCTTGTCGAATGACTCAGCGACTCACCCTTCTTCTGTCTCATCGTCATTTCGTACTTTCCTTCAGCATCTTCACATTTTGGACCATTGGGCGGTATAGTACTGCTTCGCGGAACTATTCGGCGAACCGCCGACTGCTCCTTTCATTGCCTTTTTGATCCTCTTCCTTTAGGGCTTCGCGTACTGGAACAAAGGGCGGGATCTGTCTCTTTGGTGACTCACTAAGTGTGCTTGGCTGAGCTACGGCTTTAGTTTCTTCCTTCTTTTCTGCCTTTTTATTCCTTTTTGCGCTTAAGCATCCATGCTTCTGCTAAAACTTCAAATACCTGAAACTTAAGAGTTTTCATCAGATATTGAGATAAAATAAGCATTCGAGGACACTATTTCTATCAAAATAAATCCCAAAATGAGTCTAGTTTGTGGAGTCATCACTCCTTTTGGAAGGAAGAGACATCAGTGGTGGGGGCTGGTCGCTCGACGACTCACAACTCGAAGGCATCCAGGCGCTTGTTAACGGCCGAGACCTTCAGGTCTATCATATGCTCCATCCGCCGCTCCATCCGCCGCCTCGGATTTTGAGATAGTCCGCTACATCCATGGCTTCACATGTTGAAGCAGTGTGGCCATTTGTGCCTCCAAATTTTGAACACAAGCAAGGGGAACGACAGCGGATCCTAACGAAGGGGTGGCTCTGCATGAGCTAGGGGCCCGACTGGCGGCCTTAGATAGGGAGGCCGGGGCATCATCAGTAGTGGCTGGAGGGGTGGGGTCTATACTCTACATTTTCTCCACATTGGCTACCAAATCCACATCTAATGGCGGTACCTCAACCTGGGGCTCTCGTCGCGGTGCAACTATGTTGGCCTCATCCCTAATCAGGCCGATGTCTAGAGTTTTTTTTGCCTGCACCAGCTTGTCACAGTGCCAAAGTGGTACCTCAGCATCCCTGCACAGCTGAAAAATAAGGCATGGAAAGGTTAAAGTAGTGGTAGCCTGAAAATCCTGCTCATGGATCTCCACAATCAACATGCGGGAGAAGTCTATCTCAAACCCAGCTACCAAAGCAGCAACCATCACCGCACGGTCCCATGTAAGTACATTGTCTGCTTGAGTAGGCGACACCCGGTTCCGCACTAGTATCCAGAAGAACTTAGGCACAAAATTCAAAGTGGCCTTCTTGATCCCTAAGGTCGAGGTGCTAACCCACTCGGCTCGCCCTCCGTCTGTAGCAATGTAACTCACCAGCCAGTGTAATACGGTCTTTCTTTTCTCTGCACTCCGCTGGAACTCCCCGCTCTACACGATGTCCCATCTGTAGTCAAACTCAGCTGTGTTGAGTGCCCAAGTATGGGCTGGACCATAGAGGAACCGGTGGATGGTGGTCTCAGATATATCCACAGAAAACCCACGCACTAATGTAGCCGTGAGTGGTTCCTGGACTGCGGACTTGGCCTTTTTGTGAATAGAGCCTCGGAGGGTGGCTGCGTAGGAAGCATAGAACTTCCTCACGATCTCCTTGCTATATTACCTTAGGTTCCAGACCATCCACTCACACTTCTGTTGTTGGAAGAGCCGGTAGATGTCGGGCATGGTATGCAGGCTGCCTGTGAGTACCATGCGCACATCTATAACCATTCGAGCCATTCTCTCTTTGTTCGTGATCATCCAAGCATCCCTGTCTATTTGTCACTGGCCCTCAACACACCATCTATTAGGCTCCTCAGCAACCAAAGCAGGGTCGGTGTTTCATGGCATCAGAATGTCACCCGCGGTGTCCGCCTCAAAAGAGAAGGCATTAGCGCCAGCCGAACCGGAGACATGGACAAAGTTGGAGCCTGAACCAAAAGAAGAAGCGGACTCAAAACCAGTCGGGGAACCGATCAGTGTATCCTCCTCATTAGACTGGGAGGCAGTGACTATGTTGGTAACCCCCTGCCGAGCTTTTTTCTCTGTGGTGTATGGTGCTGTAGGGGATTTCCTTCCAGTGGGAGGGACATATGCGGGGTCATTCTCCACATCAGTATCTTTGTCAATTCGCCGATGGATTGGTGCCACTGATTTGGACCTGCCCCTTGCGGCGATGGTCGAAGCTTTCATCAGAGCCATAGTACCTGTGGAGGATGAATTAGTACCAATATAACCCTATAACACACTTGAAAAAAATTTAGAACGAAGAATGGACCAAAACAAAAACTAAAAAAATTATGGACAATTGCTGAAATGCTGACCCACGGTGGGTTCCAACGATCCGTGGATGGATCCACGGTCCGTAGGTCCCCTCTGTTGATCAGAGTACCTAAAAGAGGGTCTCTAATGTGAACCACGGATGTGCAAAACGATCTATAGATCGAACAACAGACCGTAGTCCACCTCTGTGGTTCCACACTTAGCATTTATTAGTTGTGTGCAGACCCACGGACCTGACCTACGGTCCGTGGACGAGGTCTCGTGGGTCGAGACAGTGCCAAGTATTGGACAATTTTACATTCAAAAACAAATTTCATTCGTCAATTTAGTTAATCCTAGGTCTATTCAAGCATTTCAACATAAAACAAGATAGTTGATCATCCTTAGGGTTTCGATTATAAGCATTTTTAACTCATTCTTTAACCGACACGTGAAACCCTAAGTCAGAGCAGACACTTTAGACCATTTAACAAGCTTTGTGTAACCTATAACATTGACACACATTCACATTCTATCGTCCCAAGGGTGATTCCAACATACAATCACGTAGAGTACACAAAATATCACACCCAAGGTCAAGATCCACTTCATTACTTTCAAAAACAACAATGAATCTTAATTCAGAGTTAAAGGGAAGTCGGTTACCATTCAAGCAAAGGAAGTGGGTGATTGTGTGATGCTCTTAGACTCCAACAACTTCTTACCAGCCTTAGACACCTAACCCGGACACTGGAAACTTTGGAAAATGGGGAATGAGGGAATTTGAGATAGAGGAAAGTGATTTGGGAATGGGGATTGTGGGATGTGGGAGTAATATGGAGGGATTTTAGGAGAGGAGGAGTTGAATAACGGTTGGAAGGAAGTTTGGGTAATGGGGGGTGTATTTAAACTAGGGTTTGGACCCACGAGACTCCGTGTACGGTCCGTGGGTCGACCTACGGACCGTAGATCGGGTCCGTATGTCACTTTAACACTTAGACAAATTAGAGATCTTACCTGGGATCTACGGACACCATTCACGGTCCGTAGATGAATCCACAGACCGTCGATGGGGTCCATAGACCTCTGCACAGCCCTTTTTTCTTCAAATTTTGCCTTTCGCTCCTACACATGTAGCAACCATTAGGCCTTTCTTTTTACATTTACTGGACACTTTTTAGACACATACCCTATGCTATATCTAGCCAACACTAAAACAAAAATAAAATACCAATCTAAAAATAACAAAAAATCAACTAAACAAACAAAAACTCCTAAATCGAAAAGAAAATCCTATAGTTGGCTAGATTGTACATCTTGGGTTGCCTCCCAAGCAGTGCTTCATTTAACGTCGCGGCATGACGCAGGCCTCTGGATTACTCAAACTTCATCAAGATAGTAGGCCTCAACCACCTCTTGCACATTTTCCTCTTTGCCCATGTAGACCTTGATCATTTGCCT
>JAJOOH010016408.1:0-17611 GCA_029582605.1 Solanum gracilifrons
AACCCCCCCCCCCCCCCCCATTTTGCCGATTTTCGTGTGCTATAGTCCATGGAATTTTTGGTGATTTGGAAATCCGATCTCATTTTTGCTAAAGTTTTTCGTGAACGTCCGTTAAGACCTTATCTATAGAGCCAGTTAGCCCTCATGGCCACAACGTCCAATTTTGAAGGTCAAATGTGCCTTAGAGCAGGTAAACCCTTATTTTGCCGATTTTCGTGTGCTATATTCCATGGACTTTTTGGTGATCTAGATTTTCGACCTCATTTTTGCCAAAAGTCTTCGTGGACGTCCGTTAAGACCTTAGCTATGGAGGCAGTCAACCCACACGGACAAAACGTCTCATTTTCAAAGTTAAACGACCCCCGTATCAGGTAAACACCCCATTTCATTGAATTTCGTGTGCTATAGTCAATGAAATTTTGGTGATATGGAATTTCGATCTCATTTTTGACAAAAACCATCGTGAATGTCCGTTTAGACCTTAGCTATGGAGTCATTTAACCCTCACGGGCAAAACGTCCCATTTTCATGATCAAACGACCCTCGAATCAGCTAAATACCCCATTTTGCCACTTTCCGTGTGCTATAATCCATGGAATTTTTGGTGATCTAGATTACCGATCTCATTTTGTCCAAAAATTTTTGTGGACATCCGTTTAGACCTTAGCTTTAGAGCCAGTTAACCCTCACGGCTAAAAAGACCTATTTCCAAGGTCAACCGACCCCCAAAGCAGGTGTACCACCCATTTTGCCGATTTTCGTGTCCTATAGACAATGGACTTTTTGGTGATCTGGAATTTCGACATAATTTTTGCCAAAATTTTTTGTGGACGTCTGTTCAAATCTTAGATAAGGAGCCAGTTAACCCTCATGACCAAAACGTCCCATTTTCAAGGTAAAATGTGCCCCAGAGCAAATAAACCCTCAATTTTGCTATTTTAGTGTGCTATAGACCATCGAATTTTCAGTGATCTGGAAATTTGGTTTCCTTTTTGCCAACATTTTTCATGAACGTCAGTTAAAATTTTAACTATGGAGCCAGTTATCCCTCATGGCCAAAACGTCCAATTTTGAAGGTCAAATGTGCCCAAAAGCAGGTAAACCCCTATTTTGCCGATTTTCGTATGCTATAGTCAATGGATTTTTTTGTGCTCAAGAATTACGACATAATTTTTGCCAAAATTTATCGTGGACGTCCCTTAAGACCTTAGCTATGGAGCCAGTTATCCCTCACGGCCAAAACGTTCCATTTTGAATGTCAATTGTACCCCAGAGCAGGTAAACCCCTAATTTTGCCGATTTTCGTTTGCTATAGTCTATGGACTTTTTGGTGATCTAGATTTTCGACCTCATTTTTCCAAAAGTTTTTGTGAACGTCCGTTAAGACCTTAGCTATGGAGCCATTTAACCCTCACAGACAAAACGTCATATTTTCAAGGTCAAACGACCTCTGGATCAGGTAAACAACCCATTTTGCCGATTTTCGTGTGCTATAGTCCATGGAATTTTGGTGATCTGGATTTCTGATCTCATTTTTGCCAAAAACTTTCGTGGACATCCGTTTAGACCTTAGCTATGGTGCCAGTTAACCCTCACGGCCAAAACGACCTAGTTTAAAGTTCAAACGACCCCCGGAGGAGGTAAACCCCCCATTTTGCCATTTTTGTATGCTATAGTCCATGAACTTTTTGGTGATCCAGAATTCCGATATAATTTTTGCCAAAAAATTTTGTGGACGTCTGTTAAGACTTAGCTATTGAGCCAGTTAGCCCTCATGGCTAAAACATCCCATTTTGAAGGTTAAATGTGCCCCAAAGCTGGTAAACCCCTATTTTGCCGATTTTTGTGTTCTATAATCCATGGACTTTTTGGTGATCTGCAATTACAACATAATTTTTGCCAAAATTTTTCGTGGACGTCCGTTAAGACTTTAGCTATGGAGCCAGTTAGCCCTCACGGCCAAAACATCCCATTTTGAAGGTCAAATGTACCCCAGAGCAGGTAAACCCCTTATTTTGCCTATTTTCGTGTGCTATAGTCCTTGGACTTTTGGGGATCTAGATTTTCGACCTCATTTTTGCCAAAAGTTTACGTGGACGTCCGTTAAGACGTTAGATATGGAGCCAATTAACCTTTACGGCCAAAACGTCCCATTTTAAAGGTCAAACGACCCCTGGATCAGGTAAACACCCCATTTTGCTGATTTTCATACGCTATAGTCCATGGAATTTTAGTGATCTGGAATTCCGATCTCATTTTAGTTAAATTTTTCCGTGGACGTCCGTATAGTTCTTATTTATGGATCTAGTCAAACTTACGGCAAAAACAACCCATTTGAAAGGTCAAACGACCCCGAAGCAGTTAAACCCCCCATTTTATCGATTTTCGTGCGCTATAGTCCATTGACTTTTTGGTGATCTGGATTTCCGACATACTTTTTGCCAAAAATTTTCGTAGACGTCTGTTAAGACCTTAGTTATGGAGCCAGTTAGCCCTTATGGCAAAAACGTCCCAATTTGAAGGTCAAACGACCCCCGGAGCAGGTAAACACTCCATTTTGCCAATTTTCGTGTGCTATATAAACCATGGAATTTTCACTAATCTGGAATTATGACATAATTATTACTAAAATTTTTCTTGGACGTCTGTTAAGACCTTAGCTATGGAGCCAGTTAGCCCTCATGGCCAAAACATCCCATTTTCAAGGTCAAAATACCGCATAGCAGGTAAACCCCAAATTTTGCCGATTTTAGTGTGCTCTAGTCCATGGAATTTTGGGTGATTTGGAATTCCGATATAATTTTTGCCAAAATTCTTCGTGGCATTCTGATAAAACCTTAGCTATAGAGCCAGTTAGCCCTCATGATCAAAACATCCCATTTTCAAGGTCAAATATGCCACAGAGTAGGTAAACCCCCCACTTTGCCGAATTTTGTGATCTATAGTCCATAGACTTTTTGGTGATCTGGAATTCCGACATAATTTTTTCCAAAATTTTTCGGGGACATATGTTAAGACCTTAACTATGGATCAAGTTAGTCCTTATGGCCAAAACGTCCCATTTTGAAGGTCAAATGTGCCCTAGAGCAGGTAAACCCCTATTTTTCCGATTTTCGTGGGCTATAGTCCATGGACTTTTTGGTGATCTGCAATTACGACATAATTTTTGCCAATTTTTTTTGTGGATGTCCGTTAAGATCTTAGCTATGGAGCCTGTTAGCCCACGGCAAAAACGTCTCATTTTGAACATCAAATGTACCCCAGAGCAGGTAAACCCCTCATTTTGCCGATTTTCGTATGCTATAGTCCATGGACATTTTGGTCATGTAGATTTCCGACCCGATTTTTGGCAAAAGCTTACGGGGACGTCCGTTAAGATTTTAGCTATGAAGCCAATTAACCCTCACGGACAAAACGTCTCATTTTCAAGGTCAAACAAACCCGGGATCAAGTAAACACCCCATTTAGCCGATTTTCGTGTGCTATAGTCCATGTAATTTTGGTGATCTGAATTTTCGATCTCATTTTTGCCAAAAATTTTATTGGACGTTCGTATGGACCTCAGCTATGGAGTCAGTCAACCCTCACGGCAAAAACGACCCATTTTCAAGGTCAAACGACCTCCGGAGCAGGAAAACCCCCCATTTTGCTAATTTTCATGTGCTATAGTTCATGGACTTTTTTGTGATCTGGAATTCCGACATAATTTTTGCCAAAGTTTTTCGTGGATGTCAGTTAAGACCTTAGCTATGGAGCCAATTAGCCCTCATGACCAAAATGTCCCATTTTGGAGGTCAAATGTGCCCCAGAGCAGGTAAACCCCCAATTTTGCCGATTTTAGTGTGCAATAGTCCATGGAATTTTGGTGATCTGGAATTCCAATCTCATTTTCGCCAAAAGTTTTCGTGGACGTCCGTTAAGACCTTAGCTATGCACCTAATTAACCCTATTGGCGAAACCGACCCATTTTCAAGGTCGAACGACCCACAGAGCACGTAAATACCACATTTTGCCTATTTTTGTGTGCTATAGTAAATGGACTTTTTGGTGATCAAGAATTCTGACATATTTTTTCTCAAAATTTTTCGTGGATGTCTGTTTAGACCTTAGTTATGGAGCCAGTTAGCCCTTATGTACAAAACGTCCCATTTTGAAGGTCAAATGTGCCGCAGAGCAGGTAAGCCCCCCATTTTGCCGATTTTCGTATGCTATAGTCCATGGAATTTTTGGTGATTTCGAAATCCGATATCATTTTTGCCAAAATTTTTCGTGAAAGTCCGTTAAGACCTTATCTATGGAGCCAGTTAGCCCTCATGGCCAAAACGTCTAATTTTGAAAGTCAAATGTCCATCAGAGCAAGTAAACCCTTATTTTGCCGATTTTCGTGTGCTATATTCCATGGACTTTTTGGTGATCTAGATTTCCGAACTCATTTTTGCCAAAAGTTTTCGTGGACGTCCGTTAAGACCTTAGCTATGGAGGCAGTTAACCCACACGGACAAAACGTCTAATTTTCAAGGTCAAACGACCCCCGGATCAGGTAAACACCCCATTTCATTGAATTTCGTGTGCTATAGTCCATGGAATTTTGGTGATCTGGAATTTCGATCTCATTTTTCCCAAAAACCTTCGTGACTGTCCGTTTAGACCTTAGCTATGGAGCCAGTTAACCATCATGGGTAAAACGTCCCATTTTTATGGTCAAACGACCCTCGAATCAGCAAAATACCCCATTTTGCAAATTTCCGTGTGCTATAGTCCATGGAATTTTTGGTGATCTAGATTACCGATCTCATTTTGTCCAAAAATTTTCGTGGACGTTCGTTTAGACCTTAGCTTTAGAGCCAGTTAACCCTCACGTCCTTTAAAATTTTAACTATGGAGCCAGTTAGCCCTCATGGCCAAAACGTCTAATTTTGAAGGTCAAATGTGCCCCAGAGCAGGTAAACCCCTATTTTTCTGATTTTCGTAAGCTATAGTCCATGGACTTTTTTGTGCTCTGGAATTACGACATAATTTTTGCCAAAATTTATCGTGGATGTCCATTAAGACCTTAGCTATGGAGCCAGTTATCCCTCACGGCCAAAACGTTCCATTTTGAATGTCAATTGTACCCAAGAGTAGGTAAACCCCTTATTTTGCCGATTTTCGTGTGCTATAGTCCATGGACTTTTTGGTGATAAAGAATTCCGACATAATTTTTGCCAAAATTTTTTGTGGACGTCTTTTTATAACTTAGATATGGAACCAGTTAGCCCTCACGGCCAAAACGTCCCATATTGAAGGTCAAATGTGCCGCAGAGCAGGTAAACCCCACATTTTGCCGATTTTCGTGTGCTATAGTCCATGGAATTTTTGGTGATTTGGAAATTCGATCTCATTTTTGCCAAAATTTTTCGTGAACGTCCGTTAAGAACTTATCTATGGAGCCACTTAGCCCTCATGGAGAAAACGTCCAATTTTGAAGGTCAAATGTGCCTCAGAGCAGGTAAACCCTTATTTTGCCGATTTTCGTGTGCTATATTCTATGGACTTTTTGGTGATCTAGATTTTCGACCTCATTTTTGCCAAAAGTTTTCTTGGACGTCCGTTAATACCTTAGCTATGGAGGCAGTTAACCCACACGGACAAAACGTCTCATTTTTAAGGTCAAACGACACCCGGATCAGGTAAACACCCCATCTTGCCGATTTTCGTGTTCTATAGTCCATGAATTTTTGGTGATCTGGAATCCCGATCTTATTTTCGCCAAATGTTTTCGTGGACATTCGTATGGATCTTAGATACGAAGCCAGTCAACCCTCACGGCAAAAACGATCGATTTTCAGGGTCAAACGACCCCCGGAGAAAGTAAACCCCCTATTTTGCCGATTTTCGTGTGCTATAGTCCATGTACTTTTTAGTGATTTAAAATTCTGACATAATTATTACCAACATTTTTCGTTGAGGTCCGTCAAGACTTTAGGTATGGAGCCAGTTAGCCCTCATGACATAAACATCCCATTTTGAAAGTCAAATGTTCCCCAGAGCAGATACACCTCCCATTTTGCCAATTTTCGTGTGCTATAGTCCATGCACATTTTGGTGCTCTGGAAATCCAACATAACTTTTCCCAAAATTTTTCGTGGACGTCTGGTAATACCTTAGCCGTGGTGCCAGTTAGCCCTCATGACTAAAACGTCCCATTTTGAAGGTCAAATGTGCCCCAAAGCAGGTAAATGCCCCATTTTGCCGATTTTCGTGTGCTATAGTCCATGTACTTTTTGGTGAATTGGAATTCCGATATAATTTTTGCCAAAATTTTTGGTGGACGTCTGTTAAGACCTTAGCTAGGGAGCCAGTTAGCCCTCATGGCCAAAACGTCCAATTTTGAAGGTCAAATGTGCCCCAGAGAAGGTGAACCCCTCATTTTGCCGATTTTCGTGTGCTATAGTCCATGGACTTTTTGGTGATCTATATTTCCGATCTCATTTTTGCCAAATTTTTTTGGGGACGTCTGTTAAGACCTGTTCTATGGAGCCTGTTAGCCCTCACGGCCAAAACATCCCATTTTGAAGGTCAAACGTACCCCAGAGCAGGTAAACCCCTCATTTTGCCGATTTTCGTATACTATTCCATGGACTTTTTGGTGATCAAGAATTTCGACATAATTTTTGCCAAAATTTTTTGTGAACGTCTTTTTATACCTTAGATATGGAACCAGTTAGCCCTCACGGCCAAAACGTCCCATTTTGAAGGTCAAATGTACCCCAGAGAAGGTGAACCCCTCATTTTGCCGATTTTCGTGTGCTATAGTCCATGAACTTTTTGGTGATCTATATTTCCGATCTCATTTTTGCCAATTTTTTTTGTGGACGTCATTTAAGACCTTTGATATGGAGCATGTTAGCCCTCACAGCCAAAACATCCCATTTTGAAGGTCAAATGTACCCCAGAGCAGGTAAACCCCTCATTTTGCCAATTTTCGTATACTATATTCCATGGACTTTTTGGTGATCCAGATTTCCGACCTGATTTTTGCCAAAAGTTTTCGGGGACGCCTGTTAAGATTTTAGCTATGGAACCAGTTAACCCTCATGGACAAAACGTCCCATTTTCAAGGTCAAACGAACCCCGGATCAAGTAAACACCCTATTTTGCCGATTTTCGTGTGCTATAGTCCACGTAATTTTGGTGATCTAAATTTCCGATCTCAATTTCTCTAAAATTTTTTGTGGACTTCCGTATGGACCTTAGCTATGGAGCCAGTCAACCCTTACGACAAAAACGCCCCATTTTCAAGGTCAAACGACCCCCGGAGCAGGTAAACCCCCTATTATGCCGATTATCGTGTGCTATAGACCTTGGACTTTTTAGTGATATGGAATTCTGACATAATTTTTGCTAAAATTTTTCGTGGATGTCTGTTAGGACCTTAGCTATGGAGCCAGTTAGCCCTCATGGCCAAAACGTCCCATTTTGGAGGTCAAATGTTCCCCAGAGCAGGTAAACCCCCCATTTTGCCAATTTTCGTGTGCTATAATCCATGGACTTTTTGGTGATCTGGATTTCGACATAAGTTTTGCCAAAATTTTTCGTGGACGTCTGTTAAGACCTTGGCTATGCACCCAGTTAACCCTCACGGCCAAAACATCCTATTTTCAAGGTCAAACGACCCCCGGATCAGGGAAACACCCAATTTTGCCGATTTTCGTGTGCTATAGTCAATTGAATTTTGGTGATCTGTAATTCCAATCTCATTTTCGCCAAAAGTTTTCGTGGACGTCCGTTAAGACCTTAGCTATGCACCCAATTAACCCTCATGGCAAAAACGACTCATTTTCAAGGTTGAACGACCCACGGAGCACGTAAACACCACATTTTGCCGATTTTTGTGTGCTATATTTCATGGACTTTTTGGTGATCTAGAATTCCGACATAATTTTTGCCAAATTTTTCGTGGATGTCTGTTAAGACCTTAGCTATGGAGCCAGTTAGCCCTCATGTCCAAAACGTCTCATTTTGTAGGTCAAATGTGCTGCAGAGATGGTAAACCCCCCATTTTGTCGATTTTTGTGTGCTATAGTCCATGGAATTTTTGGTGATTTGGAAATACGATCTCATTTTTACCAAATTTTTTTGTCAACGTCCGTTAAGACCTTATCTATGGAGCCAGCTAGCCCTCATGGCCAAAATGTCCAATTTTGAAGGTCAAATGTGCCTCAGAGCAGGTAAACCCTTATTTTGCTGATTTTCGTGTGCTATTTTCCATGGACTTTTTGGTGATCTAGATTTTCGACCTCATTTTTGCCAAAATTTTTTCGTGGACGTCCGTTTAGACCTTAGCTATGGAGGGAGTTAACCCACACGGACAAAACGTCTCATTTTCAAGGTCAAACGACCCCCGGATCAGGTAAACACCCCATTTCGTTGAATTTCGTGTGCTATAGTCAATGGAATTTTGGTGATGTGGAATTCCGATCTCATTTTTGACAAATACCATCGTGAATGTCTGTTTAGACCTTAGCTATGGAGCCAGTTAACCCTCACGGGCAAAACGTCCCATTTTCATGGTAAAACGACCCTCGAATCAGCTAAATACTCCATTTTGCCAATTTCCGTGTGCTACAGTCCATGGAATTTTTAGTGATCTAGATTACCGATCTCATTTTGTCCAAAAATTTTGGGGACGTCCATTTATACCTTAGCTTTAGAGCCAGTTAACCCTCACGGCTAAAAAGACCTATGTTCAAGGTCAAACGACCCCCGAAGCAGGTAAATTACCCATTTTGCCGATTTTCGTGTCTTATAGACCATGGACTCTTTGGTGATCTGGAATTTCGACATAATTTTTGCCAAATTTTTTTGTGGACGTCTGTTCAAACCTTAGAATAGGAGCCAGTTAACCCTCATGAACAAAACGTCCCATTTTCAAGGTCAAATATGCCCCAGAGCAAATAAACCTCCAATTTTGCTGATTTTTGTGTGCTATAGACCATGGAATTTTCAGTGATCTGGAAATCCGGTCTCCTTTTTGCCAAAATTTTTCGTGAACGTCCGTTAAAATTTTAACTATGGAGCCAGTTATCCCTCATTGCCAAAACGTCCAATTTTGAAGGTCAAATTTACCCCAGAGCAGGTAAACCCCTATTTTGCCGATTTTCGTATGCTATAGTCCATGGACTTTTTTGTGCTCTGGAATTACGCCATAATTTTTGCCAAAATTTATCGTGAACGTCCGTTAAGACCTTAGCTATGGAGCCAGTTGGCCCTCACGGCTAAAACATTCCATTTTGAATGTCAATTGTACCCCAGAGCAGATAAACCCGTAATTTTGCAGATTTTCGTGTGATATAGTCCATGGACTTTTTGGTGATCTAGATTTCCGACCTCATTTTTCCAAAAGTTTTTGAGGACGTCCGTTAAGACCTTAGCTATGGAGCCATTTAACCCTCACAGACAAAACGTCATATTTTCAAGGTCAAACGCCCTCTGGATCAGGTAAATACCCCATTTTGTCGATTTTCGTGTGCTATAGTCCATGTAAATTTGGTGATCTGGATTTCCGATCTCATTTTTGTTAAAAACTTTCGTGGACGTACGTTTAGTCCTTTGCTATGTAGCCAGTTAACGCGCACGGCCAAAACGACCTAGTTTAAAGTTCAAACGACCCCCGGAGCAGGTAAACCCCCCATTATGCCGATTTTTGTGTGCTATAGTCCATGAACTTTTTGGTGATCTGGAATTCCAACATAATTTTAGCCAAAAAATTCTGTGGACGTCTGTTAAGACTTAGCTATTGAGCCAGTTAGCCCTCATGGCCAAAACGTCCCATTTTGTAGGTCAAATGTGCCCCAAAGCTGGTAAACCCCTATTTTGCCGATTTTTGTGTTCTATAATCCATGGACTTTTTTATGATCTGCAATTACAACATAAATTTTGCCAAATTTTTTCGTGGATGTCCGTTAAGACTTTAGCTATGGAGCCAGTTTGCCCTCACGGCCAAAACATCCCATTTTGAAGGTCAAATGTACCCCAGAGCAGGTAAACCCCTTAGTTTGCTGATTTTCGTGTGCTATAGTCCTTGGACTTTTGAGGATCTAGATTTCTGACCTCATTTTTGCCAAAAGTTTTCGTGGACGTCCGTTAAGACCTTAGATATGGAGCTAGTTAACCCTTACAGCCAAAACGTCCCATTTTAAAGGTCAAACGACCACTGGATTATGTAAACACCCCATTTTGCTGGTTTTCGTGTGTTATAGTCCATGGAATTTTGGTAATCTCGAATTCCGATCTCAGTTTAGCCAAATTTTTTCATGGACGTCCGTATAGTTCTTTTTTATGGAGCTAGTCAACCCTTTCGGTAAAAACGACCCATTTGAACGGTCAAACGACCCCCGAAGCAGTTGAACCCCCCATTTTATCGATTTTCATGCCCTATAGTCCATGGACATTTTAGTTATCTGGAAATCAAACATAATTTTTGCCAAAATTTTTCGTGGACGTCTGTTAAGACCTTAGCTATGGAGCCAGTTAGTCCTCGTTGCCAAAACGTCCCATTTTGAAGGTCAAATGTGCCCCAGAGCAGGTAAACCCCCCATTTTGCCAATTTTCGGGTGCTATAGTAAATGGACTTTTTGGTGATCTGGAATTCCGACATAATTTTTGCCAAAAATATTCGTAGACGTCTATTAAGACCTTAGCTATGGAGCCAGTTAGTCCTCATGGCAAAAACGTCCCATTTTGAAGGTCAAACGACCCCAGAGCAGGTAAACACTCCATTTTGCCGATTTTCGTGTGCTATATAGACCATGGAATTTTTAGTAATCTGGAATTATGACATAATTTTTACCAAAATTTTTCGTGGACGTCTGTTAAGACCCTAGCTATGGAGCCAGTTAGCCCTCATGGCCAAAACGTCCCATTTTCAAGGTCAAATATGCCCCAGAGCAGGTAAACCCCAAATTTTGCCGATTTTCGTGTGCTCTAGTCCATGGAATTTTTGGTGATTTGGAATTTCGATATAATTTTTGCCAAAAATTTTCGTGGCATTCTGTTAAAACTTTAGCTATAGAGCCAGTTAGCCCTCATGACCAAAACGTCTCATTTTCAAGGTCAAATATGCCACAGAGCAGGTAAACCCCCCGTTTAGTCGATTTTTGTTATCTATAGTCCATAGACTCTTTGGTGATCTAGAATTCCGACATAATTTTTTCCAAAATTTTTCGGGGACATATGTTAAGACCTTAACTATGGAGCAAGTTAGCTCTCATGGCCAAAACGTCCCATTTTTAAGGTCAAATGTGCCCCAGAGAAGGTAAACCCCCAATTTTGCCGATTTTCGTGTGCAATAGTCCATGGAATTTTGGTGATCTGGAATTCCAATCTCATTTTCGCCAAAAGTTTTCGTGGATGTCCGTTAAGACCTTACCTATGCACCCAATTAACCCCATTGGCGAAAACGACCCATTTTGAAGGTCAAACGACCCACAGAGCACGTAAATACCCCATTTTGCCGATTCTTGTGTGCTATAGTAAACAGACTTTTTGGTGATCTAGAATTCCGACATAATTTTTGCCAAAATTTTTCGTGGATGTCTGTTAAGGCCTTAGCTATGAAGCCAGTTAGCCCTCATGTCCAAAACGTCCCATTTTGAAGGTCAAATGTGGTCCATGGAATTTTTGGTGATTTGGAAATCCGATCTCAATTTTGCCAAAATTTTTCGTGAACGTCCGTTAAGACCTTATCTATGGAGCCATTTAGCCCTCATGGCCAAAATGTCCAATTTTGAAGGTCAAATGTGCCTCAGAGCAGGTAAACCCTTATTTTGCCTATTTTTGTATGCTATATTTCATGAACTTTTTGGTGATCTAGATTTCCGACCTCATTTTTGCCAAAAGTATTCGTGGACGTCCGTTAAGACCTTAGCTATGGAGGCAGTTAACCCACACGGACAAAATGTCTCATTTTCAAGGTCAAACGACCCCCGGATCAGGTAAACACCCCATTTCGTTGAATTTCGTGTGCTATAGTCCATGGAATTTTGGTGATCTGGAATTCCGATCTCATTTTTGCCAAAAACCTTCGTGAATGTCCGTTTAGACCTTAGCTATGGAGCCAGTTAACCCTCATGGGTAAAACGTCCCATTTTCATGGTCAAACGACCCCCGAATCAGCTAAATACCCCATTTTGCCAATTTTCGTGTGCTATAGTCCATGGAATTTTTGGTGATCTGGATTACCGATCTCATTTTGTTCAAAAATTTTCGTGGACGTTCGTTTAGACCTTATGTTTAGAGCCAGTTAACCCTCACGGCCAAAAAAGACCTATTTTCAATGTCAAACGACCCCCGGAGCAGGTCAACCACCCATTTTGCCGATTTTCGTGTCCTATAGACCATGAACTTTTTGGTGATCTGGATTTCGACATAATTTTTGCAAAAATTTTTTGTGGACGTCTGTTCAAACCTTAGATATGGAGCCAGTTAACCCTTATGACCAAAACGTCCCATTTTCAAGGTCAAATGTGCCCCAGAGCAAACAAACCCCAATTTTGCTGATTTTTGTGTGCTATAGTCCATGAAATTTTCAGTGATCTGGAAATCCATTCTTTTTTTTGCCAAAATTTTTCGTGAACGTCCGTTAAAATTTTAACTATGGATCAAGTTAGCCCTCATGGCCAAAACGTTCAATTTTGAAGGTCAAATGTGCCCCAGAGCAGGTAAACCCCTATTTTGCCGATTTTCGTAAGCTATAGTTCTTGGATTTTTTTGTGCTCTGAAATTACGAAATAATTTTTGCCAAAATTTATCGTAGATGTCCGTTAAGACCTTAGCTATGGAGCCAGTTAGCCCTCATGGCCAAATCATTCCATTTTGAATGTCAATTGTACCCCAGAGTAGGTAAACCCCTAATTTTGCCGATTTTTGTGTGCTATAGTCCATGGACTTTTTGATGATCAAGAATTCCGACATAGTTTTTGCCAAAATTTTTTGTGGACGTCTTTTTATACTTTAGATATGGAGCCAATTAGCCCTCACGGCCAAAACGTCCCATTTTGAAGGTCAAATGTTCCCCAGAGCAGGTGAACCCCTCATTTTGCCGATTTTCGTGTGCTATAGTCCATGAACTTTTTGGTGATCTATATTTCCGATCTCATTTTTTCCAAAATTTTTTGTGGATGTCTGTTAAGACCTTTGCTATGGAGTCTGTTAGCCCTCACGGCCAAAACATCCCATTTTGAAAGTCAAATGTACCCCAGAGCAGGTAAAGCCCTCATTTTGCCGATTTTTGTATACTATATTCCATGGACTTTTTGGTGATCCAGATTTTCGACCTGATTTTTGCCAAAAGTTTTCGGGGAAGTCCTTTAAGATTTTAGCTATGGAACTAGTTAATCCTCACAGACAAAACTTCCCATTTTCAAGGTCAAACAAACCCCGGATCGAGTAAACACCCAATTTAGCCGATTTTCGTGTGCTATAGTCCATGTAATTTTGGTGATCTAAATTTCCGATCTCAATTTCTCCAAAAATTTTCGTGGACATCCGTATGGACCTTAGCTATGGAGCCAGTCAACCCTCACGGCTAAAACGACCCATTTTCAAGGTCAAACGACCCCGGGAGCAGGTAAACCCCCTATTTTGCCGATTATCGTGTGCTATAGTCCTTGGAATTTTTAGTGATATGGAATTCCGACATAATTTTTGGCAAAATTTTTCATGGATGTCTGTTAAGACCTTAGCTATGGAGCCAGTTATCCCTCATGGCCAAAACGTCCCATTTTGGAGGTCAAATGTTCCCCAGAGCAGGTAAATCCCCCATTTTGCCGATTTTCGTGTGCTATAGTCCATAGACTTTTTGGTGATCTGGAATTTCGACATAAGTTTTGCCAAAATTTTTCGTGGACGTCTGTTAAGACCTTGGCTATGCAACCAGTTAACCCTCACGGCCAAAACATCCTATTTTCAAGGTCAAACGACTCCCGGATCAGGGAAACACCCAATTTTGCCGATTTTCGTGTGCCATAGTCTATTGAATTTTGGTGATCTGGAATTCCAATGTCATTTTCGCCAAAAGTTTTCGTGGACGTTCGTTAAGACCATAGCTATGCACCTAATTAACCCTCATGGCAAAAACGACCCATTTTCAAGGTTAAACGACCCAGGGAGCACTTAAACACCACATTTTAACGATTTTCGTGTGCTATAGTACATGGACTTTTTGGTGATCTAGAATTCCGACATAATTTTTGCCAAATTTTTTTGTGGATGTCTGTTAAGACCTTAGCTATTGAGCCATTTATCCCTCATGTCCAAAACGTCCCAGTTTGAAGGTCAAATGTGCCGATTTTCGTGTGCTATAGTCCATGGAATTTTTGGTCATTAGGAAATTCGATCTCATTTTTGCCAAAATTTTTCGTGAACGTCCGTTAAGACTTTATCTATGGAGCCAGTTATCCCTCATAGCCAAAACGTCCAATTTTGAAGGTCAAATGTGCCTCAGAGCAGGTAAACCCTTATTTTGCCATTTTCGTGTGCTATATTCCATGGACTTTTTGGTGATCTAGATTTTCTACCTCATTTTTGCCAAAAGTTTTCTTGGACGTCCGTTAATACCTTAGCTATGGAGGCTGTTAACCCACACGGACAAAACGTCTCATTTTCAAGGTCAAATGACCCCCGGATCAGGTAAACACCCCATCTTGCCGATTTTCGTGTGCTATAGTCCATGAAATTTTGGTGATCTGGAATTCCGATTTCATATTTGCCAAATTTTTTCGTGGACATCCGTATGGATCTTAGCTACGAAGCCAGTCAACCCTCACGGCAAAAACGACCCATTTTCAGGGTCAAACAACCCCCGGAGCAGGTAAACCCCCTATTTTGCCGATTTTCGTGTGCTATAGTCCATGTACTTTTTAGTGATTTAAAATTCTGACATAATTTTTACCAAAATTTTTCGCGGATGTCATTTAAGACCTTAGCTATGGAGCCAGTTATCCCTCATGGCCAAAACGTCCAATTTTGGAGGTAAAATGTGCCCCAGAGCAAGTAAACCTTCCATTTTGCCGATTTTCGTGTCCTATAATCCATGGACTTTTTGCTGATCTGGTATTCCGACATAAATTTTGCCAAAATTTTTCGTGGACGTACGTTAAGACCTTAGCTATGCACCCAGTTAACCCTCACTGCCAAAACATCCCATTTTCATGGTCAAATGACCCCCGGATCAAGTAAACACCCAATTTTACCGATTTTCGTGTATAGTCAATGGAATTTTGGTGATCTGGAATTCTGATCTCATTTTCGCCAAAAGTTTTCGTGGACGTCCGTTAAGACCCTAGCTATGCACCAAATTAACCCTCATGGCAAAAACGACCCATTTTCAAGGTCAAACGACCCACGGAGCACGTAAACACCACATTTTGCCGATTTTCGTGTGCTATAGTACATGGACCTTTTGGTGATCTAGAATTCCGACATAATTTTTGCCAAATTTTTCGTGGATGTCTGCTAAGACGTTAGCTATGGAGCCAGTTAGCCCTCACTTCCCAAACGTCCCATTTTGAAGGTCAAATGTACCGCAGAGCAGGTAAACCCCCCATTTTATCGATTTTCGTGTGCTATAGTCCATGGAATTTTTGGTTATTTGGAAACCCGATATCATTTTTGCCAAAATTTTTGTGAACGTCCGTTAAGACCTTATCTAAGGAGCCAGTTAGCCCTCATGGCCAAAACGTCCAATTTTGAAGGTCAAATGTGCCTCAGAGCAGGTAAACCCTTATTTTGCCTATTTTCGTGTGCTATATTCCATGGACTTTTTGGTGATCTAGATTTCCGACCTCATTTTTGCCAAAAGTTTTCATGGACGTCCGTTAAGACCTTTGCTATGGAGGAAGTTAACCCACACGGACAAAACGTCTCATTTTCAAAGTCAAACGACCCCCGGATCAGGTAAACACCCCATTTGATTGAATTTCGTGTGCTATAGTCAATGGAATTTTGGTGATGTGGAATTCCGATCTCATTTTTGACAAAAACCATCGTGAATGTCCGCTTAGACCTTAGCTATGGAGCCATTTAACCCTCACGGGCAAAACGTCCCATTTTCATGGTCAAACGACCCTCGAATCAGCTAAATTCCCCATTTTGCCAATTTCCGTGTGCTATAGTCCATGGAATTTTTGGTGATCTAGATTACCGATCTCATTTTGTCCAAAAATTTTCGTGGACGTCCGTTTAGATTTTAGCTTTAGAGCCAGTTAACCCTCACGGCTAAAAAGACCTATTTTCAAGGTCAAACGACCCCCAGAGCAGGTAAACTACCCATTTTGCCGATTTTCGTGTCCTATAGACCATGGACTTTTTGGTGATCTGGAATTTCGACATAATTTTTGCCAAAATTTTTTGTGGACGTCTGTTCAAACCTTAGATAAGGAGCCAGTTAACCATCATGACCAAAACGTCCCATTATCAAGGTCAAATGTGGCCCAGAGCAAATAAACCCCCAATTTTGCTGATTTTTGTGTGCGATAGACCATGGAATTTTCAGTGATTTGAAATCCGGTCTCCTTTTTGCCAAAATTTTTCGTGAACGTCCGTTAAAATTTTAACTATGGAGCCAGTTATCCCGCATGGCCAAAACGTCCAATTTTGAAGGTCAAATGTGCCCTAGAGCAGGTAAACCCCTATTTTGCCGATTTTCGTATGTTATAGTCCATGGACTTTTTTCGCTCTGGATTACGACATAATTTTTGCCAAAATTTATCGTGGACGTCCGTTAAGACATTATATATGGAGCCAGTTAGCCCTCACGGCCAAAACATCCCATTTTGAAGGTCAAATGTACCCTAGAGCAGGTAAACCCCTATTTTGCCGATTTTTGTGTTCTATAATCCATGGACTTTTTGGTGATCTACAATTAGAACATAATTTTTGCCAAAATTTTTCGTGGATGTCCGTTAAGACTTTAGCTATGGAGCTAGTTAGCCCTCACGGCCAAAACATCCCATTTTGAAGGTCAAATGTACCCAGAGCAGGAAAACCCCTTATTTTGCCAATTTTCGTGTGCTATAGTCCTTGGACTTTTAGGGATCTAAATTTTCGACCTCATTTTTGCCAAAGTTTTCGTGGACGTTCGTTAAGACCTTAGATATGGAGCCAGTTAACCCTTACGGCCAAAACGTCCCATTTTAAATGTCGAACGACCCCTGGATCAGGTAAACACCCCATTTTGCTAATTTTCGTGTGCTATAGTCCATGGAATTTTGGTGATCTGGAATTCTGATCTCATTTTAGCCAAATTTTTTCGTGGACGTCCGTATAGTTCTTATTTATGGATCTAGTCAACCCTTACGGCAAAAACGACCCATTTGAAAGGTCAAACGACCCCCGAAGCAGTTAAGCCCCCCATTTTATCGAATTTCGTGCGCTATATTCCTTGGACATTTTAGTTAGCTGGAAATCCGACATAATTTTTGACGTCCGTTAAAACCTTAACTATGGAGCCTGTTAGCCCTCACGGCCAAAACGACCCATTTTAAAGGTCAAATGTACCCCAGAGCAGGTAAACCCCTCATTTTGCCGATTTTCGTGTGCTATAGTCCATGGACTTTTTGGTGATCTAGAT
>JAJOOH010016414.1:0-16228 GCA_029582605.1 Solanum gracilifrons
CCCCCCCCCCCCCCCCCCCCCCCCCCCCCCCCCCCCCCCCCCCCCCCCCCCCCCCCCCCGCTAAAATAGAAGAAGACCTAAAAAAATTCTACAAAAGGAGAAGAAAAATACCCACATTGGAAAAATAAAGAGAAAAGTAGGAAAAATATAACTAACCTTGTTACTGAACATAAACTAAGTGGCGACAACGAGAGAGAAGCCGAAGAGATGAATAAAGAGGAAAAAGTACGTAGGTTTTATAAGAATGCGACAACACCGAGAATGCAAGAATAACACATGTAAACATTACAACCCTCTTAAGTAGGACAAATTCAATGAAAATCACCAAATTGCCCCTTGACGCATCAATCAATATTACCTCGGGCATGCCAACGGCCAATACTAACTCCTTACACTAGGATAACTAAGTGAAATCATTTAATAATGGATAGATAAAAGTTATAACAATCCTCTCATGAGGAAAAAAGAAGGGTTTCGTTAAGATAATTTTGTACATACAATAAAATAAGTAAAGCAATCAACGAAATACTAGTGTTGAACTCTTTTCGAGATCTTTTTTTCCTTTGGAAATATACAAGAAAGAAACTATCAATCTATTGATATTGGAAAACCTAACGGATTCTTTCAATGTATCATTTCTAAATATAATGAAATTCATAGGTATATATAAAGAAGTCTATTAAATAGAAATTATTTTTTAAACATAGTCAATAGTTAATATCTATGTAAACAATTTATCTATCCACGTTGTCTTTACTGCTAATTTGTTCCACAAGGCCCTATTTCGTGCCAGCCAATCTGGGTCATCTCTATAAGTTCAGGAGCCTCTCAAATTTATATAAATAAGAAATTATGTTTAATTTTGTCATGAAAAAAATTAATTAATTATAATAAAAAGTTTATGTGTGTATAATATATATATAGTAAAACAAGAGGAAAATACCGGAATATTTGAACAATATAGGGAGACAAATTGTGATGGAAAGTATAAAGTTGAGAGACTTATTTAATCTCTTCAAGTGTGTCCTTCTTAAGGTTAAAGAATACACTTTTATAGGATGTAAAATTCATCCGTTTACAACCTTAAATTAAATACGTTAGTACATCTTTAAGGCTTACATTAAATTAATACATTACGTTAGGTTGTTGATGAAAAGAAACATCTACAATTAAATGAATTTGTAGCACTCCCCCTTGTATATTTATAGATAATGTGCCTCATTAAAACCTTACTAGAAAAAACCCAGTGGGAAAAAAACCTAGTGAATGAAAAAGAGTACACACATCCTGTAATACGCCTTGAGTGCTGCCTCATTAAAAACCTTACTAGGAAAACCCAATGGGACAAACCTTTGTTAAGGAAAAAAGAGTACAACACGTATTTTACTCCCCCTGATGAAAAAATTATTTGATATCTTGGAGACGACGCATTCCAATCTTACATCTTAGCTTCTCAAATGTTGATGTTTGGCAATGCATTAGTGAATTAATCTGCAAGATTTTCAGTCAAATAAATCTGTTGAACATTTATCTCACCATTTTGTTGAAGATCATGTGTGAAAAAGAACTTAGGTGAACTATGTTTTGTTCGGTTGTCTTTGATATATCCTCCCTTTAATTGAGCTATGCAAGCAACATTATTCTTCATACAATATTGTTTGGAGTCTTTTTTTGCACAAAAAGACCGCATAATTGCAAAATGTATTGAGTCATTGATCTCAACCATACACACTCTCGACTAGCTTCAGGGATTACTATTATCTCTACATGATTTGAAGAAGCAGCAGCTATTGTTTGCTTTATCGAACACCATGATATAGTTGTACCTCCATATGTGAATAAATAGTTGTATGAGATCGGACTTTATATGTGTCAAACAAATAGCCAACATATGTATAACCGATAAATTCTGACTTGGATGCATTAGAATATAACAATCCCATATCAATTGTTCCTTAAAGATATCTGAATATATGTTTAACAACTTTCTAATGTTTTCTTATTGGATATGAGCTGAATCTCGCCAATAAACTTACTGTGAAATAAATATTTGGTCGGAATGGAGTGCCCCAATAGCACTGAGATATGGAGTGCCCCAAGAAGCTCTTCACCCTTTCTTGAGGTCAGAATGGATCTTTATTTATGTCAAGAGATCTCACAACCATCAGGGTAATCAATAGGTGTGATTTATCCATGTAAATTCTCTTCAAAACCTTTTTAGTATATGTTGATTGATGGATGAATATTTCATTTATCAAATGTTCAATCTGAAGGACAAGACAAAATTTTGTCTTACCAAGATCTTTCATTTCAAATTCTTTTCTCAAACACTCAACAACTTTTGAAAGCTCTTCTAGAGTTCCAATGATGTTCAAGTCATCAACATAAACAAATATTATTACAAATTCAGATTTTGACCTTCGTATAAAAATACAAGGACAAATAGGGTCATTCTTATACCCTTCATTTAGCAAATATTCGCTAAGACAATTACACCACATTTGCCCTGATTGTTTCAATCCGTATAAGGATTTTTGAACCTTTATTAAACAACTTTCTTTTGAATTTTTATATGCTTCAGGCATTTTGAGTGCTTCAGGGATTTTCATAAAAATATCGTAGTCTAGTGAGCCATATAAATAGGTTGTAACAACGTCCATTAGATGCATTTCAAGTTTTTCATGAACTGTCATATTTATCAAATACCTGAAGATAATTGCATCTACCACAAGAGAATATGTCTCCTCATAATCAATGTTAGGCCTTTGCGAAAATCCTTGTGCTACAAGTCATGCTTTATATCTTACGACTTTACTATTTTCATTACGTTTTCGCACAAAACCCAATTTGTTCCCTACTGCTTGACACCGTCAGGTGTTCAGACTATTGGTCCGAAAAGTTCACGTTGTTCAAGTGAAGCCAATTCAGTTGGAATTGCTTCCTTCCATTTTGACCAATGATTTCGCTGTCTACATTCATTGACAGATTTTAGTTTCAAATCCTCATCTTGTTGCATTATTTCAACAACAATATTATACGCAAAAATACTATCCACCACAATATTATTTCAATTCTATCTTTTTCTCTTCGAGACATAATTTATTGAGATCTCCTTATTCTCATTATTTTCAGGTACATAGGCCTCCTCAGTGGTGTCATCATTTATTATGTCTCGAAGCTCTTCATGAGAAATTTCCTCCATATTATGATCATCTTGATTATTTATTTCTTTCCTTTTTCGAGGATTTTTATCCTTGGAACCAATTGGTCTACCACGTTTTAAGCGTGGTCCAGAATCATTTGCCTTAACATATTGTCCTAAATGGACATCAACTCAAACTTAAGCATTAGCAACTGGGATATATGATTTAATAACTAGTGGAAGGTTAGTAAATGAATCTAGTAGATGATTTGCAATATTACAAACAAACCATCTTTTGAACTTCTTGCTCACATTGATTTGTTTGATGATCTAAATGAGACAGTGAAAGTGAATTTCAATCTATCTCATTTCCTAATTGCTTTTGTTCTCCCCATAATATTGGGTATAATGATTCATCAAAATGATAATCAGCAAACCTTGTCGTAAATAAATCTCCAGTTCTAGGTTCCAAATATTCTATAATAGAACGAGATTCATACCAACATATATCCCAAACCTTCTTTAGGGACCCATCTTTGTGCGTTGTGTTGGAGCAATTGGAACATATACCGCACAACCAAGGATTTTAAGATGGGAAATGTTTGGCTTCTGACCAAAAACCAATTGCAATGGGAAGATTTCATGATAACTGGTTGACCTTATGCGCACAAGTGTCGCTGCATGCAACATAGCATTCCCCCAAACTGAAACAAGAAACTTTTCCCTCATCAATAATGGTCTAGCTATCATTTGAAGAAGTGTAATCAATGACTCTGCTAAACCATTATTAGTATGAACATGTGCAACTGAATGTTCAACTGTTATACCAATGGACAAACAATAATCATTAAATGTCTGAGATGTAAACTCACCAGCATTATCAAGACGAATTGTTTTTATTGTATAATTTGGAAATTGTACTTTTAACCTTATTATTTGAGCCAACAACCTCGCAAAAGTCATATTGTGAGTTGACAATAAGCACACATGTGACCATCTTTTAGATGCATCTATCAAGACCATATAATATTTAACTGGTCCACCTTCAGGGTAAATAGGTCCACATATATCACCCTGTATTCATTCCAGAAATGCAGGGGATTCCACCCCAACCTTAGCCACTGATGGTTTGATAATCAACTTTCCTTGAGAACAAGTAGCACAAGATAATTTCTTTGATTGAAGAATATTTTGGTTCTTCAAAAAATGCCCATGTGAATTCTCAATTATTCTGCGCATCATATTATAACCGAGATGGCCCACGCTATCATGCCAAATGATAAAATAATTAGGTAAACTTTTTTTTACTATGGTATGTGATTTAACTGTACCAATATTTTTATTGTACAACCCAGAAGAAAATGCATGCAATTTTTCATGCACAGTTTTCTTCTCCGTATTTATTGTAGTAATATAAAGATATTCAACCTTTCCTTCCTTTGTAGTCTCAACATGATAGACATTGGCGAATAACCTTAAAACTTAACAAGTTTCTTTGAGACTTACTACTATATAATGCATTATTGATTACCAATCATGTTCCTCCAGCTAGTAATAAGGCTGCTCTTCCAGAGCCCTCAATCAATTTTGTACTATCGGATATTGTATTAACATATGCCTTTTTCATAATCAAATGAGAGAAATATTTTTTTCTCTTAGTAATGTATAAGTTGTGGCACTATCCAGATGGCACATATCTCCATTACTCATCTTCATAACAATAAAAATGCATAATAAGAAGTCACTTTACAGAGGAAAATTAAGTACATGAACTTTAAGTAAGACATTAAAAACACATAACAACATTGTTCATTCCCCAATTCAATTATTGATCTTCAGTTGCGATCCCCAAAGAAGTCCTCAACATCTAGATGAGTAATATCATCAAGCCCATCAAAAGCATCATCTTTCAATGCTAAATTTGCCTCAACATTCTCATCATATTTTTTAGAAGAACCTGCCTTAACATCATCTTTCAGAGTCTAATGTGACTCCACCCGAGCATTAGAAGAGAAGGCACCGACTTTATTTCCTTTCCTTTAAAGGAATTTTGATACAGCCTGACAAAATGCTCAGGTCCCCGACATTCATTTTTTCAATGATCTTTAAGGCCACAACGATGACAGTGATCACCCTTTCTTTTAGAAGGATTATTTTGAGAACCTATATTGTTTTCTCTTTTGTTATGACCACCACCTCGACAATTATTATATCGTCTTTTTCCTTGTCCATGCCCGCGCACATTATCATGGCCCCAATTATTTTGTCTTATTTAAGACTGGCCGTGTGCTTCTACCCCGTGTGCCTCCTATAATGGAGCACTTTCAGCGGGACGAGCTTCATGATTTTTCATTAAAAGGTCATTATGTTGCTCAGCCACCAGAAGGCATGAGATTAAATCAGAGTATTTTTTAAAACCCTTTTCACGGTACTGCTGCTGTAATATCATATTGGAGGCATAGAACGTAGTTAGTGTCCTTTCCAACATGTTCTCAGCTTTTATAACTTCCCCACATAATTTGAATTGTGAAGTGATTCTAAATACAACAGAGTTATACTTATGTACAGTATTATAATCTTGAAACTGTAAGTGCATCCACTCATAATGATCCCTTGACAATACCGTTGCCTTGAGGTGATCATACCTCCCTTTCAACCCTATCGACAATTCAAGTGGATCTTTCATTGTTAAGTATTCAACATTCAAGCTTTCATCAAGATGATGATGAAAGAAAATCATAGCTTCCGTTGTATCCTGACTTGATGCCTTATTTCCTTCGAGTATACTATCACCAAGACCCTTACTGGTAAGGTGAATTTCAGCATCAAGTACCCATGGCAAATTGTTCTTTCCATAAATGTCAAGTGCCACAAAATCAACTTTTGACAAGTTTGACATGATGAAAACTATCATAAAATAATTGAGTTAATATTATAATGTTGATTTCTTTATAATGAATGTTTAATTAATGTTCAAATAATAAAATATAATATGATTATAAATTATATTATATGCATGCATATGGAATGTCTATGAAGTATTGAAACAGTAGATTAAATATGTAATTTTAATTGTTCTACAATATTTATTATTAGTTTCGATAGATATTAACACCAGTTTTTTTTGTAAGAGTTTCAAGTCATATTTAATACAATAATATTTTTCTTTACGACACACCAATATTTATCATAAATTTATGACAAGAAAATACTTACGAGCATTCTAACTAGCAAGTTATCATCTGCCCTAGTATTTAATTTAGAGTTATAAGTTAGTAGCATATAAACAACATAAAAATATAAACCTGAAACGTATTGATTATTATGCCTAGTAAAGTATCATACTAATACCTAAAGCAAGTTATGCATGCAGTAATTAAATCGTTGATCAATGACTTATGTAAGTCCTATTAGATATGTTATAAACATATAAATGTATACCTGACTTGGAAAGAAAATTGATTAACTTTTAGGAAAAAAGATAATTATGAATTAAGTATATCTTAATTGGTTAGAGACTCGTGCTGATAACGTGTTGTAAAACAAGAGAAAAATACACGAATAATTAAAAAAAATATAACGACACAAATTGTGATGAAAAGTATAAAGTTGAGAGCCTTATTTAATCTCTTCAAGTGTGTCCTTCGTAAGGGTAAATAATACCCTTTTATAGGATGTAGAATTCATCCATTTACAACCTTAAACCAAATACGTTAGTAAATCTTTAAGGCTTACATTAAATTAATACATTATGTTAGGTTGTTGATGAAAAGAAACATCCACAATTAAATGGATTTGTAACTATATATATAAAATTTTAATCTCCTTAACCCCATTAAAATTGAAGAAATCAAGAAAACATTGTTTTGAATTCTTATATTTTCTTCGCTAACACTAACATTATTTATCCTTTTTAACTCCGCACTCTATTTCTTCAAATCTTTGATAGTTAGAGTAATACTTTGTCAAAAGTATGAATCAATAGTCGAAAAGTGTTGAATGAAGTGAATTACAAATTCATATTTTATTTCTTCATAACTTTTCATAAGGTTTAGGGTTTAGGGATTTTTAGGGTTTTTGATTTAGGATTTAGGGTTTTGGGTTATGATTTAGGGTTTAGGGCTTAGGATGTTTTTAGGTTAAGGGTTTTAGTTTAAGGGTTATATCTAGGTTTTTGGGGTTTCAGGCTTTGGGTTTTTTAGGTTAAGGTTTTTTAGGGTTTTTTAGGTTTAGGGTTTAGGGCTTAGTTTTTTTTTTTTGTTTTTTTTAGGGTTTAACATATATGATTTAGGGCTTTATAGAGGTTAGAGCTTACAATGTTTTTAGGTTTAGGGTTTTTTTGGTTTTTTTAGTGTTTTTAGGGTTTTGGGTCTGGCTTAGGGTTTTTTGGTGCTTTTTAGGTTCATGATTTACGGATTTTTTGGATTTAGGGTTTAGATTTTAGGTTTTTTAGGGGTTTTAAATGGGTTTTAGGATTTATTTTAGGGTTTATAGCTTTAGGTTTTAGCTTAGGGTTTAGCATGTACGATTTAGGGATTTATAGCGTTTAGGGTTCAGTACTTAGGTTTTTGCATGTACGATTTAGCGCTTTATAGGGTTTAGGGTTTAGTTCTTAGGGTTTTAGGTTAAAGATTTAAAGTTTTAGGTTAGGGTTTAGGGTTTAGGGATTAGGGTGGTTTTAGGTTTAGGGTTTTAGGTTAAAGTATTTATTTAGGTTTTTAGGGTTTAGTTCTTTGGATTTTTTAGGTTAAGGTTTTTTAGGGTTTTATGGGTTTAGGATTTAGGGCTTAGGTTTTTTTTAGTTTTTTTTAGGGTTTAGTGTATACGATTTAGGGCTTTATAGGGTTTAGAGCTTAGAGTTTTTAGGTTTAGGGGTTTTTGGATATTTTTAAGGTTTTTAAAGGTTTAGTGTTTCTTAGGGTTTAGGGCTTAGGGTTTTTTTAGGTTTAGGGTTTTAGTTTTAAGGGCTTTATTTAGGTTTTTAGGGCTTAGAGCTTTGGGTTTTTTAGATTATGGTTTTTAAGGATTTTATAGATTTTGGGTTTAGTGCTTAGGGTTTTTTATTGGATTTTTAAGGGTTTAGCATATACTATTTAGGGCTTTATAGGGTTTAGAGGATAGATTTTTAGGTTTAGGTGTTTTTGATTTTTTTTTTAGGGTTTTTAAGGTTTAACTGTTTCTTAGGATTTTTTTGTGTTTTTTATGGTTAGGGTTTATGGATTTTTAGGATTTAGGGTTTAGAGCTTAGGGTTTTTTAGGGTTTATAGGATTTATAGTTTCTTAAGGTTTAGGGTTTAGGGTGTCTTAGGGTTTTAGGTTAGGTTTTAGGTCTTAAGGTTTTTTAGGTTTAGGAATTTAGGTTAAGGGTTTTATCTAGGTTTTAAAGGTTTAGGGCTTTGGATTTTTTAGGTTAATGTTTTTTAGGGTTTTATATGTTTAGGGTTTACAGTTTTGGTTTCATATGGTTTTTTCGGGTCCAGTGCTTAGGGTTTTTTGTGCTTTTTAGGTGTAGGATTTACGGATATTTAAGATTTAGTGTTTAGGGCTTAGAGTTTTTTTAGGTTAATGCTTTTAGATTATGGGTTTTATCTAGGTTTTAAGGGTTTAGGACTTTGGGTTTTTTAGGTTAAGGTTTTTGAGGGTTTTATAGGTTTAGGGTTTACGGCTTTGGGTTTTTTTGTGTGTTTTTAGGGTTTAGCATATACGATTTTGGTATTTATAGGGTTTAAAGTTAGTGTTTTTTAGGTTTATGGGTTTTTGGGTTTTTAAGGGTTAAGTGTTTCGTAGTGTTTTTTTATGGTTTTTGGTTTAGGGCTTAGGGTTTTGTAGGGGTTTTAAATGGTTTTTAGTGTTTATTTTAGGGTTTATAGGATTTATGTTATCTTAAGGTCTAGGGTGTAGGGTTTCTTAGGGTTTTAGGTTTAGAGTTTAGGGTTTAGGGTTTCTTATGGTTTACGACTTAGGATTTTTTTTTGCGTGTTTTTTAGGGTTTAGCATATACGATTTGGGGCTTTATAGGGCTTAGAGCTTAGAGTTTTTTAGGTTTAGGGGTGTTTGGGTTTTTTAGGGTTAAGTGTTTCTTAGGGTTTTTTTTATATGTTTTTTAGCTTTAGGGTTTACAGATTTTTAGGATTTAGGGTTTAGAGCTTAGGATTTCTTAGGGGTTTAAAATGGTTTTTAGGGTTTATTTTAGGGTTTATAGGATTTAGAGTTTCTTAAGGCTTAAGGTTTATGATTTCTTAGGGTTTTAGGTTTAGGATTTAGGGTTTTTGGTTAGGGATTAGTGTTAAGGGCTTATGGTTTTTTAAGTTTAGGGCTTTAGGTTAAGGGTTTTATCTAGGGTTTTAGGGTTTAAGGCTTTGGCTTTCTTGAGGTAAGGTTTTTTAGGGTTTTATAGGTTTAGGGTTTAGGGCATAGGTTTTTTTTTTTTTTAGGGTTGAGCATATATTATTTAGAGGTTTATAGGGTTTAGAGCTTAGAGTTTTTTTAGGTTTAGGGGTTTTTGGATTTTTTAGGGTTTTTTAGGGTTAAGTGTTTCTTAGGGTTTTTTAGGGTTTAGGGCATAGCGTTTTTTTCTTGTGTTTTTTATATTTAGGGTTTATCTATTTAAAATTTAGGGTTTAGAGCATAGGGTTTTCTAGGGATTTTAAATGGTCTTTAGCGATTATTTTAGGGTTTCTTAAGGTTTAGGGTTTAGGGTTTCTTAGGGTTTTAGGTTTAGGATTTAGGGTTTTAGGTTAGAGTTTAAGGTTTTGGGCTTAGGGCTTTTTTAGGCTTAGAGTTTTAGGTTAAAGGTTTTTTTTAGGTTTTTATGGTTTAGGGCTTTGGGTTTTTTAGTGTAAGGTTTTTTAGGGTTTTATAGGTTTAGGTTTTAGGGTTTAGGGCTTAGAGTTTTTTTAGTGTTTAGAATTTACGATATAGGGATTTATAGGGTTTACAGCTTAGAGTCTTTTTAGGTTTAGGGGTTTCTGGGTTTTTTAGGGTTTATGGTTTAGAGCTTAGGGTTTTGTAGGGGTTTTAAATGGTTTTAGGGTTTATTTTAGGGTTTTTGGGACATAGAGTTTCTTAAGGTCTAGGGTGTAGGGTTTCTTAGGGTTTTAGGTTTAGGATTTAGAGTTTAAGGTTTAGGGTTTAGGATTTCTTAGGGTTTACGGCTTGGGTTTTTTTTGTGTTTTTTAGGGTTTCGCATATACGATTTAGGGTTTTATAGGGTTTAGAGATTAGAGTTTTTTAAGTTTAGCAGGTTTTGGGGTTTTAAGGGTTAAGTGTTTGTTAGGGTTTTGAGGTTTAGCTCGAGAGAGTGAACCCTAGGGTTTACAACTTAGGATTTTGTAAGGGTTTAAAATGGGTTTTAGGGTTTTTTTTTTATTGTTTATAGGATTTAGGGCTTCTTAATGTTTAGGGTTTAGGGTTTTAGGATAGGGTTTAGGGTTTTTTTAGGTTAAGGGTTTTAGGTTAAGGGATTTATCTAGGTTTTTAGGGTTTAGGGCTTTGCGTGTTTTATGTTAAGGTTTTTTAGGGTTTTATAGGTTTAGGGTCTACAACTTAGGGTTTTTTGTGTGTTTTTAGGGTTTAACATATACGATTTAGGGCTTTATAGGGTCTAGAGCATAGAGTTTTTTAGGTTTAGGGGTTTCTACGATTTTTAAGAGTTAAGTGTTTCTTCGGGTTTTTTAGAGTTTAGGGCTTAGGTTTTGTTTTTGTTTTTGAAGATTAGTGTTTACAGAATTTTAGGATTTAGGGTTTAGAGCTTAGGCTTTTGTAGAAGTTTTAAATGGTTTTTAGGGTTTATTTTAGGGTTTATAGGATTTCGGGTTTCTTAAGTTTTAAGGCTTAAGAAATGCTTAGGGTTTTAGGTTTATGATTTAGGGTTTTAGGTTAGGATTTAGGGTTTAGGGATAAGTGGTTTTTTAGGATTAGGGTTTTAAGTTAAGGGTTTTATTTAGGTTTTTAGGGTTTAGGGCTTTGGGTTTTTTAAATTAAGGGTTTTTAGGATTTTATTGGTTTAGGGCTTAGGGTTTTTTTAGGGTTTAGTAGATATGATTTAGGGGTTGATAGGGTTTAGAGATTAGAGTTTTTTTGGTTTAGCGAATTTTGAGTTTTAAGGGTTTTTAAGGGTTAAGTCTTTCTTAGGGTTTTTTACGGTTTAGGGCTTAGTATTTTTTTGTGTTTTTTAGGATTTAGAGTTTAAATCTTAGGGTTTTGTAGGGGTTTTAAATGGTTTTTAGGGTTTATTTTAGGGTTTATAGGATTTTTGGTTTTATAAGGTTTAAGGGTTTTAAGTTTAGGATTTAGGTTATCGTTTAGGGTTTAGGGCTTTTGGTTTTTTAGGTTAAGGTTTATTAGGGTTTTATAGGTTTAGGCTTTAGGGTTTGGTGTTTAGGGCTTAGGTTTTTTTTAGGGTTTATCACATACGATTTAGGGCTTTATAGGGTTTAGAGCTTAATGTTTTTTAGGGTTTTTAAGGGTTAAGCGTCTCTTAGGGTTTAGGGCATAGGGTTTTATGTGTTTTTAGGTTTAGGGCTTACAGTTTTTTAGGATTTAGAGTTTAGAGCTTAGTGTTTTGTGGTGGTTTTAAATGGATTTTAGGGTTTATAGGATTTAGGATTTTGTAAGGTTTAGGGTTTCCTAGGGTTTTAGGTTTAGGATTTAGGGTTTTAGGTTAGGGTTTAGGGCTTAGGATTTTTTTAGGTTTAGGGTTTTAAGGTTTTAGGTTAAGGGTTTCATCTAGGTTTTCTGGGTTTAGGGCTTTGGATTTTTAGGTAAAGGGTTTTTAAGGTTTTGGGCTTAGAGTTTTTTTTGTGTTTTTTAGGGTTTAACATATACGATTTAGGGCTTTATAGGGTTTAAAGCTTAGAGTTTTTTTACGTTTAGGGTTTTTTAGGATTTTTAGGGTTAAGTGTTTCTTAGGGATTTTTAGTGTTTAGGGTTTAAGGCTTAGGATTATAAGTGTTTTTTAGGTTTAGGATTTACGGATTTTTTGGATTTAGGGTTTAGAGTTTAGTGTTTTTTACGGGTTTTAAATGGGTTTTATGGTTTATTTTAGGGTTTATAGGATTACGGTTTTCTTAAGGTGTAGGGTTTAGTGTTTCTTAGGATTTTATGTTTAGAATTTAGGGTTTTAGGTTAGGGTTTAGGGTTTAGCATATATGATTTACGGCATTATAGGGTTTAGGATTTAAGGTTTAGGGTTTTAGGTTTAGGTTTTAAAGTTTTAGGTTAGGATTTAGGGATTAAGGCTTAGGGTGTTTTTAGGTTTAGGGTTTTAGGTTAAGGGATTTATTTAGGTTTTTAGGGTTTAGCACTTTGGGTTTTTTAGGTTAAGTTTTTTTAGGGTTTTATAGATTTAGGGTTTAGGGTTTTTTTTTCTGTTTTTTTAGGGTTTAGCATATATGATTTAGGGATTTATACGGTTTAGAGCTTTGTGTGTTTTAGGTTTAGGGGTTTTTGGATTTTTTTTTTGCTTTTAAGGGTGAAGTGTTTCTTATGGTGTTTTAGGGTTAGGGTTTAGGGCTAAGGGCTTTTTAGGTTTAGGGTTTTAGGTTAAGGGTTTTATTTATGTTTTTAGGTCTTAGGGCTTTGAGTTTTTTAGGTTATGGGTTTTTAGGATTTTATAGGTTTAGGGTTTAGTGCTTAGGGTTTTTTTAGGGTTTAGTATATACGATTAAGACATTTATAGGGTTTATAACTTAGAGTTTTTAGGTTTAGAGGTTTTTAAGTTTTTTTTAGGGTTTTTAAAGGTTAAGTGTTTCTTAGAGTTTTTTTTTTTGTGTTTTTTAGGTTTAGGGTTAATGGATTTTAGGATAGGGTTTAGAGCTTAGGTTTTTTAGGGGTTTGAATTTGTTTTTAGTGTTTATTTTAGGGCTTATAAGATTTAGGGTTTGTCTTAAGGTTTAGGGTTTAAGGGTTCTTAGGGATTTAGGTTTAGGATTTAGGATTTAGGTTAGGGTTTAAGGTTTAGGGTTTAGGGTTTTTTTAGGTTTAGGGATTTAGGTTAAGCGTTTTATCTAGGTTTTTAGTGTTTAGTGCTTTTGGTTTTTTAGGTTAAGGTTTTTTAGGGTTTTATGGATTAAGGCATTAGGGATTAGGTTTTTTTTTATGGTTTTTAAGGTTTAGCATTACGATTTAGATCTTTATAGGTGTTAGAGCTTAGAGTTTTTAAGGTTTAGGGGTTTTGGGGTGCTTAGGGTTAACTGTTTCTTAGAGTTTTGTAGGGTTTAGGGCTTAGGGTTTTATTTGTGTTTTTTTATGTGTAGGGTTTACGGATTTTTAGGAAGAAGGGTTTATAGCTTAGGATTTTGTAGGGGTATTAGGGTTTATTTTAGGGTTTATAGGATTTAGGGTTTCTTAAGGCTTAAGGTTTAGGGTTTCTTAGGGTTTTAGGTTTAGGATTTAGGGTTTAGGGTTAAGGGCTTAGGGCTTTTTAAGTTTAGGGTTTTGGGTTAAGGGTTTTATCAAGGTTTTTATGGTTTAGGTCTTTGGGTTTCTTTGGTTAAGGTTTGTTAGGGTTTTATAGGTTTAGGGTTTATGGCTTAGGGTTTTTTTTTGTGTTTTTTAGGGTTGAACTATACAATTTAGGGCTTTATAGGATTTAGATCTTTGAGTTTTTTAGGTTTAGGGTTTTTTGAGTTTTTTGGGGTTTTTTAAGGGTCAAGTGTTTCATAGGGGCCTTTAGGGTTTAGGGTTTAGGGCTTAGGGTTTTTTGTGTTTTTTAGGTTTAGGGTTTACCGATTTTTAGAATTTATGGTCTAGATTTTAGGGTTTTGTAGGGGTTTTAAATGGGTTTTACGGTTTATCTTAGGGTTTCTTAAGGTTTAGGTTAGGGTTTAAGGTTTAGGGCTTAGGGGTTTTTTAGGTTAAGGGTTTTATCTAGGTTTTTAGGGTTTAGTGCTTTGGGTTTTCTAGATTATGGTTTTTAGGGTGTTATAGGTTAAGGGTTTAGGGATTTGGGTTTTGTTTTTTTTGCATTTCTTAGGGTTTAGCATATACGGTTTAGGGCTTTATAGGTTTTAGAGTTTAGAATTTTTTAGGTTTAGGGGAATTTGGGTTTTTTATGGTTTTTAAGGGTTAAGTGTTTCTTAGGTTTTTAGGGTTTAGGCCTTAGGCTTCCTTTTTTTGTGTTTTTTAGATTCAGGGTTTATAATGGTTTTAGGTTGAAGATTTAGGGTTTTAGGTTAGGGTTTAGGATTAAGAGGTTAGGGTGTTTTAGCTTTAGGGTTTTAGGATAAGGGATTTACATAGGTTTTTAGGGTTAGGGGCTTTGGGGGGGTTTTTAAGGTTAAAGTTTTTTAGGGTTTTATAGGTTTAGGGTTTAGGGCTTAGGGTTCTTTCTTGTGTTTTTAAGATTTAGCATATACAATATAGGACTTTATAGGGTCTAGAGCATTGAGTTTTTTTAGGTTTAGGGGTTTTTGGGTTTATTTTAGGGTTTTTAATGTTTAAGTGTTTCTTAGGGTTTTTTAGGGTTTAGGGTTCAAGGCTTATGTTTTTTTTTTTGTGTTTTTTAGGTTTAGGGTTTAAAGATTTTTAAGATGAAGGGTTTAGAGATTAGGGAATTTTAGGAGTTTTAACGGTTTTTAGGGTTTATTTTAGGGTTAATAGGATTTAGGGTTCCTTAAGATTTAGGATATAGGGTTTCTTAGAATTTTAGGTTTCGGATTTAGGGTTTTTGGTTAGGGCTTAGGGCTTAGGGTTATTTTAGGTTTAGGGTTTTGGGTTAAGGTTATTATCTATCTTTTTAGGGTTTAGGGCTTTGGGATTTAGAGGTTAAGGTTTTTTAGAGTTTAGGGCATATGTTTTTTTTTTTGTGTTTTTAAGGGTTTACCATGTACGGTTTAGGGCATTATAGGGTTTAGAGTTTAGAGGTTTTTAGGTTTAGGTATTTTTTTTGGTTTTCTAGGGTTTTTAAGGGTTATGTGTTTCTGAGGTTGTTTTAGGATTTCGGGCTTTGGTTATTTTTTGTATTTTTTTAGGTTTAGGGTTTACGGATTTTAGGATATAGGGTTTAGAGCATAGGATTTTGTAGTGGTTTTAAATGGGTTTTAGGTTATATTTCAGGCTTTACAGGATTTAGGGTTTCTTAAGGTTTAGGGTTTTAGGGATAGGATATATGGTGTTAGGTTAGGGTTTAGGGTTTAAGGCTTAGTGTTTTTTTAGGTTTAGGGTTTTAGGTTAAGGGTTTTATCTAGGTGTTAAGGGTTTTATCTAGGTGTTAAGGGTTTAGGTCTTTGGGTTTTTTAGGTAAAGGTTTTTAGGGCTTTATAGGTTTAGGGTTTAGTGCTTAGTGTTTTTTTTGTGTTTTTTAGGGTTTAGCATATACAATTTAGGGTTTATAGTGTTTAGGGGTTTTTGGGTTTTTTAGGGTTTTTAAGTGTTAAGTGTTTCTTAGGGTTTTCTATGATTTAGGGATTTTTTTTTGTATTATTTAGGTTTAAGGTTTACGGATTTATAAGATTTAGGGTTTAGGGCTTAGGGTTTGGTAGGAGTTTTAAATGCATTTTAGGGTTTATATTAGGGTTTATCGGATTTAGGGTGTCTTAAGGTTTAGGGTTTTTTTCGTGTATTTAAGGGTTAAGCATATACGATTTAGGGCTTTATAGTGTCAAGAGCTTAGAGTTTTTTTTTAAGTTTCTTAGGGTTTTTGGATCTTTTAGGGTTTTTAAGGGTGAAGTGTTTCCTATGGTTTTCTAGGGTTTAGGGCTTAGGTTTTTTTTTTTAGTTTTTTAGGTTTAAGGTTTACAAATTTATAGGATTTAGGGTTTAGATCTTAGGGTTTGGGTAGGGGTTTTAAACGCATTTTAGGGTATATATTAGGGTTTATAGGATTTAGGGTGTCTTGAGGTTTATGGTTTCTTAGGGTTTTAAGTTTTGGATTTAGGGTTTTAAGTTAGGATTTAGGGTTTAGGGTTTTTTAGGGTTTAGGGTCTTATGTTAAGGGTTTTATCTAGGTTTTTAGGGTTTAGGATCTTATGTAAGGGTTTTATCTAGGTTTTTAGGGTTTAGGGCTTTGAGTTTTTTAGGTTAAGGTTTGTTTGGGTTTAATAGGTTTATGATTTAGGCCTTAGGTTTTTTTTTTTTTTTTTTTTT
>JAJOOH010016415.1:0-12335 GCA_029582605.1 Solanum gracilifrons
ACTATATAAATATAATTTTTATTTATGAATTTATATGACTAATTCTTATGTTTATTTATATTTTGATTTTCCATAAATCTTCTTTCACTTTAATAAAACTTAAAGAGGGAAATTCTATTTTTAAGCTAAATAAGAAAAAAGTTATATTTTTAAATACATATGGTACTTACCATGAGAATGCATAAACAAAAATATTTAAGCTAAATAAAATAAAATTTTTATTTTTAAAAATAAATAATTAAAGTTTACAAAGAAAATATTAACTAAATAAAACGAAGGGTAATTTTGTAAACAAACAACTTGTTCTTAAAATTTATGCAATATATATTATTTTAATACACAAACCAAACACTCAATAAGAAATAATCTTAACCCAAATTTATAGCTGCTTGCTCTAGTTTTGGCAGGTGTTTTAGTGCAATTTTGGTCAATTTTTTGGAGTTTTTGCTATTATTTGTTTTTTCAAGTCTTAATAGACGTTTTAATGCGGTTTTTGTTACTGATTTGGTGAATTTTTTGCTGCTATCTGAATTCAGATTTGGTTCAATTTTGTGGTTATTTTTATGCGAATTTTGTCCAGTTTTAGCTGTTTTAGTGCAATTTTTGCAGCTGGTTTTGTGTATTTTGGTCACTTTATTGCTATTTTCTTGAAGCATTTTTGGAGTTTTGATCCAATATTTTTGGTTATTTTGATACAATTTTTACTTCAAATTATGATTGATTTGCTTTTAATTAATATTTTACTTATGATAGTGAAGAGGAGAGGCTTCCCACGGGCCTATTTCAATTCATATGAAATACAAGTTTAAACATATTCACGTAATTTATTTTTGAAAGTGAATAAATAAAGCTCCATAAAAAATACATATAAAAAGCCTAAATAAGATGAAGGGTAATTTTGTAAACAAACAACTTATTCTTAAAAAGTATGTCATGCATATTAGTTTTAATACAACAAACCAAACAGTCAATAAAAAACAATCTCAGCATAACTAATCCCAGCATAACTTATCCCAGCATAACTAATCTCATCATAACTTGTATTCAAACCAAACGACCCCTAAGGCTTCCGGTTATATTTCTCTCGTTAAAGAGTGGCTCAGACTTGAAGAAATGATGCATGCTACAAATGTATATGTATATATACTAAAAATAAAGTCATTTAATTCATATCAGTTACATATGCCTTTTGTTTTGGGAAAATTATATGAAATAACAAACTATTAATTCAAATTAAATGTTATAGCCATAGTTTCTTTTATTTGTAATTCGCAACAAACATTCCATGTTTTTTGTCATCTCATTTGTATACCGAAATATACAAATAGGCTCATTCGGTATACATATGTGTTGTATAAAAATTAATTGCAAGAATCATTTGTATATCGAAATATACAAATAGACCTATTCGGTATACATATGTGTTGTATAAAAATTAATTGCAGGACCTATCTGTATACCGAAATATACAAATAAACCCATTCGGTATACATATGTGTTGTATATATGTAGTAATTTTGTTTACATACAATTACTATGGTTTAGTTTGTACACCAAAATATACAAATACAGATTTTTATGTATATGTATACCGAAATATACAGATTAATAGCAAGCAAACACAAAGTTTGCTATGGAGCGCAATTATACAAACTATAGCTATAGCATACAAATATGATTTTTATGTTTGCTAAACCTAAAATTTACTCTTTTGTTTTCCATAATTAATTAATTATTTAATTAGATGGTTATTAAGGTTTAATAAGGAACCTTCGAAAACATTAAAAACTAAATAGTTTGCAACATCTTCAGCAAATTTCTTCATTTTTTCTATAGTGCAAATTTTATTTTGTAGGAAAAAGATGTAAGAATAATTCTTACTTATGGCCCAAGTTTACTTGTAACCCAAGTAATACCATAAATAATATTTAATGAAGAATAGATCTTGTACGTACATCGATTACTTGACGGACGTACCAGATTAAGTCATAACCTCTACAAATTGGTCCTCCCTGCACCCATTAGGGTTACCACATATTCTCTACATTATTTTCATCGCTGACGGTTGTGGTAACGTAAGACTAGGACAAGGAGGTAGAAACTAATTTATGACTAACGCTTCTGTTTTTCTCTGTGATGATGTCTTTTCTCATTAGGTATGTGCCCCTAATGATCTCTATGTAAGGCTATCGTGCTTAAGATCCTGATGTGTATTAAAGTATTTTAATCTTACACGTGGCATTCGAGCCTGGACTGTTTGAATGGATAATTTTTGCATATCTTCTACAACTAATTAAAATAAGTAGAAAAAATTTGTCACTGATATAGTCTACTATTTTTGCCCAATCAAATTATGTATTCGTCGTAAGTGTAGCGCTTGATTAAATTATATGTGTCATAAATTATGTACCTACATCAGAAATTACGTAGCGATGTATGTATGAATTATGTGAACTATCTTACATTATCTTCAAATTGTGGATGTTCAATACAAATTGAACATAATACATAGGTAACTAATTATTTAATTAGTGATTTTGAACAAGAATGTTGGCAAGTAGATGAATCCGGATGAAGGCAAATAACGTGAGAACCATGAATTTTTTTTTAAAAAATAACTCTTTCTAAGTTTAATTTTGTCCAATAAAATTATGTTCAAACTTATTGTTGAATCCTTTTGTAGTAGCGTAATTCTGTGCTTCACTATTTAAGGTGTTTGAACTCTTAAGTTAATCAAGAGTTGTTAGCAAAGTTTAATTTGCACAAATTCAAAAAATCTTGAATAATTTTTTCCATAATGCAATAATTATGTTTCCTTTTGTGCAATAAATTAAATTGGTCGTTATACTAAACAATAAATAATATATGTGTACCTAGTGCAAAATAATTTGTTAGTCACAAATGTGGTCAAATTAGAGAAATTAACGTCTACACATATAATATTTATGATCACTTGATACATGTATTATGTTTCTATAGTTTGTCAGTCACCAAAGTGGTCAAACTAAAATGCATAAAAAAATTCCCATGCACAAAATTTATGATATTATGTGTGCATTTGTATTTATATAGTTTGTTAGTTGCCAAAGTGGTCAAACTAGTATGGTTACAAAAATATGCATTCACAAAATTATCGTTTATCTATGAAAGTTAATGAAATTCCTATATTGAAAATAAATAGATAAATTAACTTTTACTATTGCTAGAACTTAAGAATCTACCCAAAGGTGATTCAATCATTCTACGAATAGTGAACATTATGAGGTAAATTAATACTTTCAATCAAACATATATTGTATATCCAAAGATGTCATATATATTTGGTTAAAAATATCTAATTTCCTATTAAAGATAAGCAAAAAAATATGACATTTAAATTATGATAGTCTGTCGTAGTATCTACCCAAAGTAGAACTACGATATACATTTATCGTTTTACTGAATTCACATTATTTTCTGATTATTAAGCATGTATATCTATATTGCAGCTATTCCTCTTCATTCGCATGCTCAATGGATTGAACTTCTCTGAATGGCACGAACAAGTCCATTTCCACTTAGGTGTGATGGATCTTGACTTGGCTATGCTGAATGAGAAACATGCTGCCATTACTGATAAGAGCAGTGAGGATACAAAGTCTTTTCATAAATCATGGGAGAGTTCTAACAAATTAAGTCTTATGTTCATGCGAATGATTGTTGCTAACAACATTTAGAGTACTATTCCACAAACAAAAAGTGTGAGGGGATACTTGAAGTTTGTGGAAGAACATTTTCGTTCTGCTGATTAGTCTCTCACTGGTACACTAATGGTTGAACTCACTACCATGAAGTTTGATGAGTCGTGTAGTATGTAAAATCATATTAGCGGGATGACTAACATTGCATCAAGACTTTGGACCTTGGGGATGAAAGTGGATGGCATCTTCTTGGTTCACTTTATTCTGAACTCATTGCCTCCTGAGTATGGACCATTCCAAATGAACTATAACATTATTAAGGATAAGTGGGATGTTAGTGAATTGTCCATTGTGCTTACTGATCTTAGGCGTATTTATTCGCTTAATAACCAATTTATCTCATATATATACCCAAGTTCGAGAGAAAATTCCTAGTTTGAATTGCAATTTTAAAGTCAATTGATTGTGCTTCCTCTAACTAATATGATTAGGTGTTTTGTCACGACCCAGACCGTCGTGATTGGCATCCACATTAACCCTCCGTTGGGAGAACCATTACTACAACTCGACTAAACAACTTAACGAAAAACTAGGCATTTAAAGATACGAAAGCAGATTTAAATGACAATAAAAATAGAGTCCCCATAAACTCTAAGGGTTAAACTAAAACAACGAAACATCACTAATGAGGAAATTCAACCCCTAGAACTTGAAAGTCATTGTACCAAAACTCTGATTAACTAACAAGTCTAAGAAAAGGGGTACAATCCCAACTAACATAAGAAATATCTAAACAACGTATAAGTCCGAACAGAATGGACTAAACAATAAGAAGGACTCCATGGTAGCCTGAAAGAACTGGCTCACCCTTGAATCCGATCTTGATCACTGATCTCCTAAATGAGGTTTGTCAATAGCCGCCTAAAGATGCCCTGTACTCAACAATGAAAGAGCAAGTGTAGTATCAGTACACAACCACAATGTACTGGTAGGATCACGCGGCTATCCCAGTAAGCACAACATATATCATAATTACAACAAACACATACATGCACATAATATATATACACATCGATTATCATTTCAAGAGCAATGGATGATTCCACAATCTCAATAACAAGTAGATATAACAAATCAATGGTTCTCTCATGAAAATCAATTCAATGGTCCTCTCATGGAACCCATACCTAAACTGTTAGTGTGCCGGAAAGTATCACTCGATCCCATATATATGCCGAATTGTGGCACCCGATCCAAGTTAGTGTGTTAAAACGTGACACCCGATCCAATAAGTATGTCGATACGTGATATCCGATCCCAGTTCGTGTGTCAGAATGTGATACCCGATCCATTCAACAAGCCACAATCACAATCACAATGTACATTTTCATAATCATACAATCAAGTGTGGATTCGTTGAATACAATCATTCCTTCATACTCAATTACATTAGGTGTGATCAACAAGACTTCTTTCACATAAATGCATTCATTACAACGAAGCAATTACCAACATACATCACGCAAAACGTGAAATCAAACCATCACCTACCTCGAAAATAAGCTTCAATCCTCCTAAGAAACTTGATTCTTTCCTTTTCGGATCCTTTCCGCTTGTTCTAGGTCTACAAACAAACAGTTCATAACAAAGATCAATAATTAAGGTCTAATTACCCGAATTATGACGAACCCAATAACCCAAGACCCAAATTATGATTCTAAGGTGCAGCTAGGGTTTTTCCCACCATCCAAAACAGTTCCAAAATCCTTCCCCAATGATAATTACCCATGAATTTACATTCTACGGATCGAAAAACGAATTCGAGGAGTAAAAACCTTACCTTTAGCTTCAAGAATGGTGAAAAATTGTCAAAAAGTCGCTATGGTTCGTCTCATAACTCTCAAGAACAAAAATTGCAGAATAAAGACATTTTGGGGTTTATTTCTGACTTAAGTCGCAATTGGCCCAACACAGCGGTCCCCATCCCGACACAGCGGTCCCCCCTGGCGAGAATAATCCCTCCCTAGCGTCTTGCATGGAAACAGAGAGTCGAATTAAGACTTTCAAACCCCCATTTCACAACACACTTTCATCCCATGTCACTTAGATACTACCCATTAGATCAGTTTTGGGAGTTCTACTCGCCCGAATTCGATTCCGTAAAATTGTAATGGTTCCTTAACATCTTAGCTATCTACTCATATGATAAAATTCATAATTAGATCTCCCATTCATTACCAGATCTCCCTAGACCTCACTGACTCCAATTTCGTCCAATTCTGGACTAGGCTAGGAAATTCCAAGTTACTACAAAAAGTTTTTTCGGCCCCAATTCTTTTTCCATTGGCTTTCCATAACGACGGGATCAAATCGTTACAATAAATACCAATTTACCCATCACTCGTCCCCGAGTGATAAACTAGGATAAAAGGGTTAAAACAAAAGTAGAGTAGTATCTGAATCGTTGAATAGCTGGGGATATTTGTCTCGCATGTCCTTCTTACCAAATCTCATTACCCCCTTTATGGGTGACACCTTTAGAAGAACTTGTTCACCAGCCTGAAAGGCCATGTCCCTCACCTTACGGTCTACATACCTTTTATGTCGACTCTGGACTACTAGAAGCTTTGCTTGGATGTTTCTCACCTTATCTTGAGCATCTTTCACCAAATCGACCCCCTAAGGGTTTCACATCTTCAACCTCAAACCAACCAATTGCATACCTACACATCCTCACATGCAATGCATCAATGAAGTCATCTCAATACTCGAGTGATAAATATTATTGTATGTAAACTCGACTAACAACAAAAGTGATTCCCAACAACCACTAAAGTTGATCGTACACACGTCTGCAACATGTTATCAAGGATCTTGACACAATCATTCCGACGAATCCTTTAGCACTTAAGCATGATAAAATTCTAAATCAATACTCGCTACAATTAGAAGTGAACCTAAACCAACCAACACACACTCATAATACCCAACAATCATAGTTCTTATCAACATCTCCATCTCCCAACATAAATCTCCATGATCTCAAGTTACAAAAATTTTGTTTTTATACATCTGATACTCATTGAGGGGTATGTCCAAACATACAAACCCCCTAGCAACACTTTAGAAATGCTAGCTTTAGCAATTGTGATTGTAGATTACCCTTAAGAACAGTAGAATTGGACCCAATGATCCCCATATTCAACCACACATAATCGTTAGATGACCTCGACGACAAGATGATTATTAAGATTATCGGACAACCATAATTATGCATGGTAGCTCTTCTATGAATTCTCATAAGTAAGGTGGTACGTGTAGAACTACTGAAATACTTTAACAACTCCAAGACAACACTAAATATGTCATCTGAAATAACTAATCTTCCCAATCATCCCACTCAACCAAGAGAACATTGCAGGATTGGTACCTCTGATCCACCACTAGGGATCCACCCATAAAAGTGAAAACACACGTGAGAATGGCTAGTGAAACCTACTCACCACCATGTGCAAAAAGAAATAGATGGTCACATAAGAATTTTACGGAATAACACTAAAGGTTTCGCTCTGAAGAGTCAATACCAGTCATTTCCATTGAGTTGACTCCACACACTCTTCACATCATTCCACTAAAGTCCACATTAGCTTGTACCTTGAAGATTTTTATGAATTTATGAATCTTCGCTTATCGTTGATCGTATCTCCATCGATCTTACAATATCCTTCGCTAAAAATCCAATCGCACTCATTACTAAAATCAAACCAAATACATAGCACTTATCATCACACTCGAGTTAATGTCTGTACACTCATTTCTCAAGTCTTTTCCCATAGCTTTTAACCAATCTGATGGACCAGTGACCTTATTACCATAGCCACAGCAACGAATAAATTCACGCGTCTTTGAGCCCAATTCTATACCCCTTTGAAGATACCTCTTTAGTCTTTGTAATCACATAAAATATTATTGCTCTCGCCTCTCTCTAAAGGTTGTACCACATCCCACTATTTTTCTTCATTATGACTATCTCTTAAAGCCTTCCATACAACCACGTTACTCACAAAAAATTAGGAAACCACAACCTTAGATACTCGCGAGACGTAATTACTATACAAAATTTGCTTACCCACAATCTTATTATATAGTTGTATCCCATCACAATCCATTACGAACTCTTATTACCATTATGCTCAGTCAGCCCTGACTATCACCACAAAGTCAACCTTTTCATCAACATGACACCTCAAACTCAGGTATACTCATCAAATTCAAAGGACTAACCCAATTTTTATATGCATTTTCTTACTAAAATTTTCAATTTACTTCACCCAAGTATACTCAATGGAACTTTCTTTATCCATAAGTTTGTCACTCCGGTATCAATCCACTCTTTTATGGTTTAAGATAAAATCACTAGTCCTCATACTACCATCCTTCTTCTTAACAAGCAAGACAGGAGCACCCCACGGGGAAGCACTAGGACGGATGAAACATTTATCAAGAAGCTCCAGGATTTGAGCTTTAAGCTCTCTCAATTCTACCAGAGCCAGGCGATATGATGGGATGAAAATGGGGCAAGTGTCCAGTTCCAAATCAATGTAGAAATCTATATCTCTATCCGGAGGCATACTAGGCAAATCGATAGGAAACACTTCATCAAGTTCAGACACTACAGGAATAGACTCAATAGAGGGAGACTCAACCTCCACATCCCAAATATGAGAAAAATATGTGAAACATCCCTGCCCCACCAATTTCCTAGCCCGAATGGAGGATATGATCTTAGCTGGCTTAGGCTTGTACACCCCTTATTCCCACTCTAACTTTTCCCTACCGGGGATCTCTAGAGTCACAAATTTTGTATTACAATTTAACACAGTAAAATAGGAGGACAACAAAGTCATGCCGAAGATTATATCAAAGTCGGTCATATCCAAAATAACCAAATCAACCCAAGTCTGAAAACCCATAAACAAGATAGGGCAAGCACGATATACATTGGTGACTATGACTAACTCTCCAACTGGGGTAGAAATATGGATGGGGGCATAAAGCATATCACAAACCGCCTCAAATCCTAAGGCAAACTGAACTAACACATATGAATAAGTAGAACCTGGATAAAACAAGACAGTAGACATCTGGTCATAGACAAGAATAGCACATGTGATCATTGCATCAGACACCTCAGCCTCGGTCTTGCCCGGAAAGGCATACAATTGACCCCTGTCATCTTGACGGGTAACCTCCTAATTGCCTGGAGGCACTTTCCTACCTTACACTACCATTTCCTCGGCCTCCACGGCCATGTTGATTTCCTCTCCATATGCCCAGGTTCTCCACAATTTTAACACACTTAATAACTTGACCAAGTAAGCATTGCTGCTATTGAGGTAGTCGTATCATAACCCTCTTTGATATATACTCAATCTAGGAAATCGTAGTAGATATTCTAACTTCAATTGTCGCAACATAATTTCATCATTTACTAAGCAATCCATACATGTTATGACAACAATACTAAATGCAATTTCCAAAGTAATGGTGTTCATTATCCAGCCGTCCCTTACAAAACTTCTTGAATGTTGTCACCTATAAGCTCGAATCTGTAAATTTGACCTTAATCACTTCACAAAGTGACAAATTTTCTCTATGTTCAAGAACTTATCTCTCCTCTTATCCCTCAAAGTTAAGGGTATAAACTTCACTATACATAAAGCTATAAAATGTTTCCCAAGTCATGAATAGTGCATTTACTAGTTAGCACTCAACATGAGACCACTACCACATTTTGGTCTCTCTAGGATTGATATGTCACAAACTTAACCCCAAACCTCTCCAATATATTCATCTTAAGAAGCAACTCATGACAGTCAACAAGGAAGTCCTAAACATCTTCATATTTTGTACCCATGAAGAATGAGACTTTCAACTTTAAAAACATAATTAAACCTCATGTTTATCTCTAGTTATTACGTGCCCACAACGAGTCAAGAAACATACCTCTTTCCAAGGACACAATTTCTATTGCTGGTGTTGTTGTTTCCACCTTTACAACTCAATTACTAACCAAATGTGACATAGACTGAAAGAATTCAGATACCAATTTGTATCACCTAGATACCTCTTAACAAACTTTGTCACGACCCTGACCCTCGTGATTGACACCCACATTAACCCTCTGATGGGAGAACCATTACTACAACCCGAATAAACAACTTGACGAAAAACTAGGCATTTAAAGATACAAAAGCAAGTTTAAATGACAATAAAAATGGAGTCCCATAAACTCCAAGGGTTCAACTAAAACAACGAAACATACCTAATGCGGAAATTCAACCTGTAGAACCTAAAAGTCATTGTACCAAATCTGTGATTAACTAACAAGTCTATGAAAAAGGGTACAACCCCAACTAACATAAGAAATATCTACACAATGTCTAAGTTCGAACAGAATGGACTAAACAATAAGAAGGACTCCATGGTAGCCTGAAAGAACTGGCTCACCCTTGAATTCAATCTTGATCACTGATCTCCTAACAAGGTCAGTCAGTAGCCACCTGAAGATGCCCTGTACTCAACAAAGAAAGAGCAAGTGCAGTATCAGTACACAACCACAGTGTACTTGTAGGATCACGCGGCTATCCCAGTAAGCACAACATATATCACAATTACAACAAGGTAAACACATAAATGCACATAATATATATACACATCGATTATCATTTTAAGAGCAATGCAAAATTCCACATTCTCAATAACAAGTAGTATAACAAATCAATGGTTCTCTCATAGAACCTAATTCAATGGTCCTCTCATGGAACCCATACCCAAACTATTAGTGTTCCGAAACGTGATACCCGATCCCATATATGCGCGAAACGTGGCACCCGATCCAAGTTAGTGTGTCGAAACGTGACACCCGATTCAATATATATATCGGTACGTGGCATCCGATCCTAGTTAGTGTGTCAAAATGTGACATCCGATCCAAGTTAGTGTGTCGAAACATGACACCCGATCCAATATATATGTCGGTACGGGACATCTGATCCTAGTGTGTCGGAACGTGACACTCGATCCATTCAACAAGCCATAATAACAATCACAATGTACATTCTTATAATTATACAATCAATGTTGATTCATGGCATACAATCATTCATTCATACTCAATTACATTAGGTGTGATCAGCAACACTTCATTCAGATACATACATGCATTACAATTAAGCAATTACAACATACATTACACAAAACATGAAATCAAATTATCACCTACCTCGAAAACAAGCTTGAATCCTTCTAAGAAACTTGATTCTTCCCTTTTTGGATCCTTTCCGCTTGTTCTAGGTCTACAAACAAACAATTCATAACGGAGATAAATAATTAAGGTCTAATTACCCAGATTATAACGAACTCAATAACCCAAGATCCAAATTATGATCCTAAGGTGCAACTAGGGTTTTTCCCACCATCTGAAACAGTTCCAAAACCCTATCCCAATGACAATTACCCATGAATTTACATTCTACGGATCGAAAGATGGATTCGGAGAGTAAAAATCTTGCATTTAGCTTCAAGAATGGTGAAAAACTATCAAGAAGTTGCCCTGGTTTGTATCCTAACTCTCAAGAATGAAAATTGTAGAATAAAGACGTTTTGGAGTTTATTTCTGATTTAAGTCACAACTGGCCCGCTACAGCGGCCCTCATCCCGCCACAGCAGCCCCGCCCTGGCGGGAATAATCTCACCCTTGCGGCTTGCATGGAAATAGAGAGTCAAATTAAGAGTTTCAAACCCCCATTTCACAACACACTTTCATCCCATGACACTTAAGAAACTATATGTTCACGCTAAGATCAGTTTCGGGAGTTCTACTCGCCCAAATTCAATTTCGTAAAATCGTACAGGTTCCTTAACGTCTTAGTTATCTACTTATATGATCATATTCATATTTTTATCTTTCATTTATTACTAGATCTCCCTAGACCTCTTTGACTACGAATTCGTCCAATTCTGGACTAGGCTAGGAAATCTCAAGTTACTACAAAAAGTTTTTTCGGCCCCAATTCTTTTTTTATTGGCTTTACATAACAACGGGATCAGGTCGTTACATGTTTGTAGGGCGAAAAGCAAAGAAAAGGACCAAAAAAGAAAACCATCCAAGAATAGGAAAATGTAAGTCGAAGTTGCTAAGTAGAAATGGCTAAGAAGCTGGAAAAATGCACTGTATGGGAGCATATCCGTATCGCAGAGCTAGTAGATAACTGTGGCAAACGAATTACACAAAACAGTGGAGTGTGCATTAGAGACGCGCCGCAGGGGAGGATTGAACTTCTCAAAATGTGAAGCGAGGGAACAAGTGTGAGTCGCAGACTTGGACTCCAAAATTGGACCACGTGTTTTATTCCACCCTATAAATAGTCCAGGTGTGTTATTTTATTAATTATTCAGTTTTTGAATAAACGAGAACAACATGAACTCTAGGGTTTTAATTCTACTCTTTCATTTTGGTAAACACTATAATGATATTTGAACATTATTTGATGATGATTCATACTATGAGTAGCTAAATTCTAAAGTTCTAGGGTTGTAGCTACGATTGTTGGCGTAATATTGTTTTTTGTAGCATGAGACGGGTTTTCTTAG
>JAJOOH010016416.1:0-10084 GCA_029582605.1 Solanum gracilifrons
CTCTAGTTTTACTGGTGACTGATTTCTCTGTAATGATAGTACCATCTTAAATTTGCATTCGGAGGTGCAGTTAAACTGGTTTTGCTGGGTTGCATACCACCACTGACATGCAGTTAACTTATTATTATTCTGTGACTATCCGTAAAGAATTACATGAATATAAAAACTAATTTGACCAAGTGTAATACAGACTAACGTAGTATTTAATGTCAGTCGAGAAGTCATTAATTAAATGAATAAGATGCAGCACTGTATGTGGTCTCTCAACAGGATGTACTTCATTAGAGCAAAAAACTTAGTGAGGTTGCCTAACTTTCAAGAAAATATTTGATTACCACTAAATGGTTAGAAAACTGTGGTGAAATGGATTATCAGAAGCTTTGCATAGCTTTCTGAATCAAGTCATGTCTTAACCAAAAAGATAAAAAGGCAACATAACATAGATACTTTAAACTTCCAAACAAATGAAACAAGGAGATAATGGAACAACTTAACTTGACAAATCCCACAAGTTAAACATAACAGCAGGAACGAGTGTTTTAGAGGTCTACTTGTTCCTTCTTTCACTTTTCCTCTTTAGGTACCAAGACTACAAGATTAGTACATCTGTCTTGGTGGACTTGTCTGTCCAGTAGTTGAAAGTTAAGACAGATGGGATCGAAAGCCTTTCACGTTGAATATATAATAGAATTGGTTAGGAATTGACTCCTTCATTGTTCTATGTACAAAATGCATGTAACATGGAAATATTAGAGGACAAAATCTTGGGAACTACTTCCTCCATGACACTCACTAGATAACAAACAAGGTGGTTCATTGACTGGTGATTAATACATATATGTTGTATTCCTCAATTTCCAATGATGATATTCATTAAATGAATCTCTGTACCTTCCACTTATTGAAGGTATGCAAACCTCATTGATCTTTATGAGTTATGACATATATAAAGTTTGATGTTCGGTGTATAAGAACATATAAAGGGGTTTATATGATCTTGAACTATCGATGTATTGCATTTGGGTGTTCAGATCCTTTCACAAACATGGCTCCAAAAGACTAACTCGCTAACAGACCACATTCTTGGAGTTTTACTATTCTCCTAAAGATATGTGAGGCGAAATTTCAAAAACTAGTGCATAAAGAATGAACCACAATGTAGAATAGTAACCACAAAGCTAAGCTAAGATGAGTGTTGTCCAACACAAGAATTGTTATACATCGGAACACTTTTTTTCCTTAATAAATTACATGTTACAATCATGCTTGTTAATTAGTAAAGTTTCTTTACCTCATTAGGATTAGTAAGGTAAGGTCCTAGTCTCCGTTGCTTGTACTTATCCTTGTTGAGGATCTTTTGTTTTTGTTAGTAATAAAAAGTCGCTAGACACGCCATCTCTTTTTCCTTTTTGCAGTTACTCTTTGGTAGAATATTAGGTTTTCCCCTGCTTTAGAGATTAGACCATTAACTTCAGTTAAAGTAGGTAGAAAAGTGATATTAGTGTCAAAGTCCTAAAATAATAATAGGTATACCATTTATGTATATATTTCTTTCTAAGGAAGAAATGAAAATTATAACCAATTGCACACTTTTACACCTTTTTCATTGAATTTCAATATATGAATCATAGCTTGCAATACTTTCAAAAGAGCTGTGATTATGCATGTTGGCATGGTAGCCCTTTTCATAGTACAATTAGGGATCGTTTGGTAATATTAGTCCCAAGAGCTAACAATTTGAACTAAAAATGGTGGGGCTCAATCCCATATAGAAGGTGAGATAGCCTAATCTTAAGGATATTCCTGTCTATCCTATCTTGCGTACCAAACAATCTCTAGGATTTAGTTTACATGATTAAATCCATTTATATTCAATAGTATAATGAATTTTTCCCATCATAAATGCAATTTAAATTGCTTTATTAGATAATTCTTTGCCTTACCTTTCAAATTACCCACTTAGTATTATAAATAGTTATATATAATTTAATCTGATGGTAAACAAACTTTTTAGAACATCAATTTATAGAAGTTAATCTCAGAGAACATTAATTTTTCTCCTTGCGGAAATAAAATAACCCATTTTCAGTTTGATAACAGTAAACTTCTTTTAGCAGGCAGCGATTTCAACTTCAAGTAAGATAACAGTAATTAGTTCTAACGTTTATAAATATATAACCACATAATAATCAAACATAGACATCAGTATCCATTCAACAAAAGGTGCAAGCAAATATGAAAAGGATCACAAGAACACAGAGGACACAAAAATAAAAATATCGAAACAAACTATATTTTATTACTAGTATATTATTTTAAGTAGAAAAAGCATAAAGACAACACACACAGCAATAATAGCATGAAACACAAGGGTCCATCAGGCTCATAAAAAGACACCACGCTGAAAAGACTCACAAGTCTCCAACTACAACTCACCCATCCAAAGTGGAAACAAACCTAACTTTAAGACAAGATTTGATCATGTCTCTCCATCACCCTTTTCATGATAAGCTTAAGAGGGCAGGGTCCCCTTTTTCAATGCACCTTCTTCAACACCAATGCCATCACTGCCCTTTGTGGAATCAACAGACAGATCAAAACATAATAGCTAATCATTCTGACCTATAACAGTGGGAGATAGCAAGCCACTCTGACAATGTGCTGGTGGGAGATAACAAGTACCAAGTGAAATAGTCGCACAAACTGACCCTGACATAACCAACCACAAAAAGAAAACCATCATACAGTCATTCAATTCAAGAAACATAATAGGGTGGATGGTGGGACCCCAAATCACCAAATGCGCATGCATAGAATCCATGGTTTTCTCAAGATTTTAAAGGGTCCCCCCTCATTTACAGCACTCATCTTTTGAACTTTGAAATTCTACTTTCTTAACCACAAAAGCTAAAAATAATCATTCCTCGTCGACCATAAACATTCCCCTTTTTGTTCTACCCCTTGCAAGTAAAAGATCAAAAGAATCCCACTAAATCTTTTCCTCTAGTGGATAATAATACTTGTTGCACTGTAGGACTGATGAGGATGGTAAATGCTTCACAATTTAACTACTTTCAACCAAATAATGATATATGGCTTTTCTGTACTATCCAAGCAACTATACCCCTAAAAATCCATAATGCTACTGTTGTAGGGGTTGGATACTAGTCTGTTCTTTAACAAGAGGCTGGGGGATACTCTTGAGGGAGCTCAGATACTAAGGCTTCAGCTTTACCCCTCAAAGACTTCAAGTAATTGATTGCTTCATCAATAACCAACAACGGGTCCTTGCTCTTTATCCCAGGAATCAAGCTCTCAAGAATCCTCAAGGTTTCACGAATTTTAACTTTCCTTTCCCTAGTGCTCAAACTGGAATCCTTATCCTTCCCACTAGAAGGAAGAGAGCCTCTCACACATCTTGCTTCCACATCATCATTGGGCCATCTAGATCCTAAGTATGATGATTTCTTGTACCCACCATCTAGCAATCTTAGCCTTTTGCATGTGCCATCAGAACTGGCAACTTCTTCTGTAAGTTCTACAGACTGTTGCTCATGCTCACCGCAGCCGCAGCACCCCTGTTTTGCACAAGGAGAGCGATCTGTGCTAGTTACTTCATCATCCTCACCATAAACATCATCATCTTCGTCGCCTTCAATGTCATCAGAAGAGAAAAGCAAGGCATTGATGTCATCTGTATCTTCATGCGTATTACTTTCTTCACCATTTACATAACTTTCATCCGATTTCTCTCCAATAACGGGCTTCACATGAGATCTCTGCTCTACTACAACATTCAGGTTCTCATTTTGATGCAAACCATAAGCACCAAACACTTCTTTCGGTGTAATAATTTCATTCTCAGCAGGACGACCTTGACTAAAGAAGAATCTAGTTTGATTCCCAGATTGATCACAAATGAGAAACCTCTTCTGAGAACTTGTAGATGCATCAGCTGGTGGGGACTTAAACCCAATCAAGTGAGGAAGAAAGCGTTTAGTATCACTTGGATACTCATTTTTGGTGGGAACTAAGTTTGGCAGCCAATTGACTCCATTGTGACGGGCTTCCTTGGAATTAGGCAAACAAGGGACAAAGCTTGAACGCCTAGGAGAAACTGCATTTGCAGCACATATGGCAGGGGTATACAGAGATGGAACACCAAGGTGATGTCCAGGTTGCAAGAGTGTAGTGGCATAATTCAAATTTGGTGAAGTCCATGCAGGATCCTGCTGGTAATATTGGAGCTTGCTGGTTGTAACCATCTAGACAGAAGAGAAACCTAACATGCATAATGTAAGAAATTAGATGGAAATCCATAGGCAAAATGCAACACAAGTTTAACACAAATAGCAGCAGAAAGACTAGATGCATACCAGTGATATGGATTGTACAAATTCCACCTTAATTTACTTTAAGGACGCAAATAACAAGAAATTACTATAAAGCTGGATTTAAAACAAAGGCGTGAACTCAGAGCATCTACGTCACAGGCTTCAACAACTGACGGAAGTATTCAGCCTGGTAAGCAAAAACAGACTGTAAGTTTGGCAGCTTTTCAATTACATCATAGAAGCCCACAACTGAGAAACAACAGTTAAATATCACAGTAATTATCCATAAGTGAGGCAATAATATAGAACGAACCTGGCAATTCTGCAATGGTTGAAAGCATGCTATAACCCTAACTCTAATTGTTGCTCTCCCCGTGATTCCATTCTCATGCTTTAAGGCCCGAAATCTTGTTTGGCTTGCGGCTTGGCACACCATAACTACTTTCAACCTTCCAATGATATTCAAAATCTATGCCAAAAGACAATACTTGAAGCCCAAGAATAATAGGTACTAGCTTTCGGAGGAAAATGGAGACTACAACAAAGGAGAAGCTTGAGGAAATTGCAGTATGAAAAAAGCACTCTGAAAGACCAATAATGAGCACAGTGACAAAGTGCAAACGAATCAAAATCAGGACTAAGAGGATTTAATTTGATTAGCAATTGTCTATCTTTCAGCTAATCCTATAGATTTATCAAGAAAAAAGACAAAATTAACTGGTTACAGTTGATAGGCAGATGAAGAGAATGGTGAGGGAAAAGAGAAATCTGGTTTAATAGGAGAAATGACTTAAAGGATCACCCTGCAATACAAGTTCAAGGGGATGACGCAACAAAGCACATCAATTGACAGGCTCAGCCACCGCATATTGTTACTTCTTTACACTACAGAAGTTTTCGCAGTCGTGGTACGTTGTCAATAGGAAGTTAGTGCACCTGAAACATTTGGCAGCATATGCATCAAAGTCCTGAACCAGAACAACTAAACAGTTTGCAATGTAATATCACCAAAATCCTTAAGAGAAAAAAGATTGTGAGTTACCAGACAGCGACAGTTTTTTACCCACACAACATACCTGAAACCTATCTCTTATTCCATTTCATATGAATAAAATTCAAAAAAAAATGAAGAAAAAAAAAAGGCTAAAAGGAATTGAAGGGATGTGGAGTAACCTAGGCACAATCAACCTCAATAACCTAATCAAATCAGGCTCCTACATCATGACATTATACAGCTCTCTATGAGTTCTCATGAACTTAAACACTAAAACCCAAACTAAATCCAGATATCCTTTACAATAAATATAAAATTGATAAAAAGAAGCAAAATTGGTGTTCTCAACAGTAAAACCATAAGTTTAAGGCCAAATCTTGCAAGAAAACCCCATCAAACAAATGCTTCTGAAAATCTTTTGAAGAGGCAAAAACACACACACAAGGAGATGAAATCAAGAATTCAGAAAAAACATCAAGAAAACCTAAACATGAAAAAATGATAAGGGATTTTCCAAGATTAGACAAAAAGATATCCCAAAGATCATAACCAAACCAGATAAATCAAAGGGCTTATAATTTAAAGTATCAAGAACATAAACAGTGTGCATAGTCTAGTGAAAAACGTACAATGAAGAGATCCAAGACAAGTGTAAACCAGCAAGCAGTATGCAGAGACAGAGAGAGAGAAGCAGAGGCAGAATGTAAACAGGTAGAAGAAGAGAAGATGAAAGAAGTGATGCAAACATCAAGAAAAAACACACATGGAGATAAAATCAAGAATTCAGAAAAAAAAAACATCAAGAAAACCTAAAGATGAAAAACTGATAAGAAGGGGCTTTCCAAGATTAGATAAAAGATATCCCAAAGAACATTAACTTTCACCAAACCAGATAAATCAAAGTGCTTATCATTTAAATTATCATGATTATGTTAAAGAAACATAAACAGTGTGTAAACTAAGAAAAAAATGGTATTGAAAAACTTACAATGAAGAGAGGGGAGAAGCAGAGGCAGAATGTGAAGTGATTATTGTTTGAAAGTAGAAGAAGAGCAGGTGAAAGAAGAAGTGATGTAATTTGGGTAGGATAGCATTATATATACGTTCCAATGACAACTTTACCCTTCATTACAATCATAAATACAATGGTATCCTTCTTGGTTTTTTTTTTTTTTGTTAGATGTTTGAGTTGACACACCCAGTAATAAAACAATTATTGACATAAGTATTTTACCATATTATTCCTACTAATTAGTGTCTAGTATCGGTTTTGAAAAATGATTTGGAGAATAGTATTTAATGTTAGGGGTAAAACATAGAAAAAAATAAGCGATTGACTGCTTTTGTTATATCAAAAGTGATAAGTAAAAATGAAAATACATTTTAGAAATAAGTTAAAAGGATGGGTAAGAAACACTAGTATTTTGAACTCAAGATCCAAACCAATGGTCTCACATAAAATGAACGAATTGAGTACTAAACAACTGTTATTAAACCCTTCTTCATAAACGTGCAACAAAATCAACAAAAATGATGATTTTGCGATCAAGTATAATTATTAGCAATGATTATATTCAACCAAAGTGCATAACTTAATATCTAAAATTACATAAAATAAAATTATTAGACCAAAAAAATTATCGCTTATATATTCAAGTAGTATAGTTTGTTTTAAAATGTCATTTTCACTTGAAAAAATTATTATTTTTTCAAATTTTACAATGAAACATGGTCAAACGCACACTTAATTTAGTCTCTCGTGCCCTTGATATTTATGAGGATCATGCCAGTATTGATAAACTTTTAAGGACTCAGGCCGCGACTTTAGGAGGCAATGGGTGTTTAAGGTCCATTAAACATCATTAGAAAGTTAAGCAGAAAGCATAATTGTAATTTGAAAAGCTTAATTACTACTCCACATGACTCCAAAAGAGAAAATAAAATGATTAACACCATGGTGTGAAATAGGACTTTCAGTCAAAGCAGGTTCAACTACTCCCTATATTATATTAGATTCAATAATACTTTATAATAATCGACAACCACTCCATATAATTAAGTAAATTTTCAAATAATGAATAATCATAAGAGTAAATTTAGGTCTACACTTTTCAAGACACAAAGCAACCACTAGCATCAATTAAAGGGATTTGTTAGTTTCTTGCTGATTTATTTAGACATTGCAGCAATGGAGGTTGGCGTAGTGACACAAAAGAAGAGATGTGTAGAGTTGTGAGACAATACCAAATTAACATGACTGAAGGCTGCTTACCAGACAGACCAATTTGATCTCTAAATGGTACTAATTGAGAGATAAAAAAGAAAAGAAAAAAGAGAGTGGTTGGTTTGACAGCAAAGTATGTAGCAAACAACAAAGTACCTTTCAAGATGAGTATCTTACTGTGGAGAGCCCTAGCTAGCCCTTGAGGGTTACGCTAATGATTGATGTGGTAGGCCCAAATGAGATTGTGGGAGCACCTACTTGGCCACAATCAACTGGCTCAAAGTTGGTGGGGCTTCTTCTGTGCCACACTAGGAATCAAAGTTTTCATGATAACTATGGAGACAAATATTACTCCACCGCTGAACTCTTAAAGCAGTTAATCCTGTCACTAGACTCGTCAAAACACACTATTATGTCATAAATTATCACCTCATCTAATTGTGGCCTAAAGCAAACTAACGAGGTCATTCCAGATTTGCTCAAATGATCATTCAAATTCCAGGCAATGTCGTATGGACTAGAATGGTGCATCAAGCAAAGGGATAAGATACATCATAGCTAATGAATGGCAAGGCTGGCATTCCTTGCAAAATGACACAATCAGTGAATCGGATTAAGAACCTGGTATTACAGTATGGCATAGTTATCAAACACTGCCTGACAGAAGTCAATCAAGTTGACAAGCACCAGCTACAAACTAGAAAATTCCTCAGACCATCATGAACATCAAGAGTTGCCTCACAGATAATTAGAGATCTTTTGATTCTCAACAGATAGAGCAAGGAAACCCGGCATAAGAGCTGGGATTGTCCCTCCTATAGTGTACATCTTATTGTTGTTAAATAAAATCCCACCCAGCATACCCTTAAAAAAGAAGGGAACAACTGGCAAGACACAAGGGTACACCACCACAGAGACAATTTCACATATTTCCATTCCCATTTTTTCCTCCTAGTTTGTCAAATTGAATTTCCACCACTTGTCAATTTTTGTGAAGAAACATTAGCTATTTACAGAAGGCAATAGGCAAGCATATAAAGAGGACGAGGAGAATAGTATCCCATATTAGTTGGAGTTGACCATACAAACTCTTACATCCATTCCATATTATATTTAATTACCAACTAATTTGTCTTGTAATGCAAATTAGTAGTCTCAAAGTATGACCATTATCCAGAGAAAAGCTAGAAAGCATTTATTATCGCCTTAATCTGTTTCAACAAGTTGCATTAGAGCAAAGAGTACATGAGCAGTTCTGGTACCCTCAAGCTGTCTACTTTATAGAGTACACAACAGCTCCATCAGGATTCCCCAAATGTTAGCAGCTCATTGTGCACCTAAGACTTCAATCTCAAAAACCAGAACTGAATTTGGCTGAATACCCCATGCTGGAAATCCACCAGCACCATAAGCATAATCAGGGGTGCACTGCAAAATTAAAGACATCAGTTTAAACCTCTCCTTATAGAAGATCTTAATACATAAAGTCTAGAAACTTTTTTATGTACACAATTATAGCAAGATTAATACTCTTAGGAAGAATGCAAATATTGTATCATCACCATTCTATTATAAACTTTTCAGCCAATTCCATCAAAAAGATGGAGATGATGTGACCATGAAATGGGCAGTTACTACGAGGCAGAAATTGAAAAACGACCATTAGGGGGAGCCATCTGAAACCATCAATATATTTGAGTATCAATCGTAGAAAACATCATAATGTCTACCAGAGCCGTCTTAACCACTAGGCCACTAAAGTCATCGCTTGGGGCCCAATATTTTTGGGGGCCCCAATTTTTTTTAAAAAAAAATACTTATATATATTATTTTTAAAAAAAACTATATGTACTTTTAAAAAAAATTTAAACAAAACATGTAAGAAGTATATTTTAAAAAAATGACCGTTAGTTTTTCCACTTTTTAAAGGGAATGAAACATTTTTTGGGAATAATTTCCTTAAGTGGGAAGTTGTGTTTCCTTATTTATCTCCTAAAAATTTGACCCTACATTATTATTTGCCTTATACTCGTCTTTTTTATTATTTTTATTCTCAATATTGAACTCTCTCCTACAATTTTTTTTAATTTACTATTGCTTACAAGTTACAAAAGAACAAAAATTGCTTTTGGGTGTCTTCTTCAAAATCTCAAGAAGTGCAACAAGCAATCATTATAATAATATTGAAGAAACACAATACTATGTCGATATTGTTTTATCAACTTATCAAATTCGTGAGCCAAGTTTCATTATTCTAACTTCATTTTATAGTTTTCTTGAAAATCTGTTATTGTTGATATTCTTAGTTCATAAGTATATATATATTCTTGTTTTAGTTATTATTAAAATTAGGGAAAATGCATAAGTACCCCCCAGCCTATGCCCGAAATTCCAGAGACACACCTAACATTTACTAAGGTCCTATTACCCCCCGAACTTAATTTATCTATAATATTCTACCCCTTTTCGGCCTACGTGGCACTATCCTTGAAAAATTTGTCAACGTGCACTGGGCCCACAAGATAGTGCCAC
>JAJOOH010016420.1:0-11995 GCA_029582605.1 Solanum gracilifrons
TTAGCTTGACTTACCTGTTTCATGTCACTTTGTCAACCACTAAACTGTAGAGAACCCAACAATTTGTATTAACATTTTATAATAAACATGCTCGGTGATAAAAATTAAACCCATATATAAATTATAAGTTCCAAACTGCACATAAACAATTTCATACATCAGTGTAGGAGATATTAACATTTTCTCAACTAAAAAAGAAAGCATCAAATTTTTATATTTACATTACTTTAATTAACAAGTTCTATGAAACAATACATAAGTTGAATATGTGTCTTTGTGGGGCTTTTTCAAGCTTGTCAAGTTGATAGTAATAAATGATGGGTATTTTTATAAAATATAAACGTTTAAGGTAAGTGATTACTTAATAGTAGGTCATAAGTGTTTTTTCCCAAGTTTAATTGGTCTGCATGTCGAATATTGTAATTATTAAAATAATAAGATGATTTTTGTAAAGTTGGTAAGTTGTTAAGTTTTGACTATTTTACCAAATTGAGTAGAAAAAGTCAATGAAAGTTTGAGGTGTGTCTCACAACTTGCAAGATGTTTGTTTGGTAATATTTGCCCAAACGTAGACAAGTACATGGAGCGAAACTAGGTATGATCTAGGGTTTATTCAATTTTATTTTATATATGATTTTAAAATTTAAAATTCTTTTTCTTAGTCATAAATATACATATATTAGATACATATATACAATTATCAAGTAGATATACAAATATGATTCGCCTCTTTTTTCTTTATCCCCTCTCTCGCTCGCTTCTCTCCTCCCTTTTCCGATCTTGCTTATCTCTTTCCCTCTTTTAACATGTAGTTACGAATCACAATTAAACAAACTATAACTATAGATCTCTAGTTAAACCTAAACACATATAGTCATTTTTGAAAGTTCTTTTTTTGTTAATTCAATCTATTTACAATAAAAAATTAAAAATTTGACTCTCAATATTTGAATCGTACAATATAAATAGAAAAAAAAAGGTGACTAACAATATTATTATTATTATTATTATTATTATTATTATTATTATTATTATTATTATTATTATTATTATTTTACCATAAAAGTTTAATATTGGATCGACACAGAATCAAAATTCTAGGACATTAAAAATGAAATTTCCTATAGTATTATTAGTAGATTTTGTAATGAAAATATGATATTTATTAATATATTAGACATGCAAGTCACCTTCTAATTGATGAGTTGTAGTGATAGGTAGGTAATTAATTTATACTTGTATTATGTAAAATTCATTGAAAAATAAGGAATTTTGTTATCAGTACATTTATATTTTTGGGTTTCAAACTTAAAATTTTTAGTTAATTAAAAATAATCGAGGCGAAGCTAAAAGTCCAGTATGAGTTCAATTATACTTAATTATTAACCCTTAGTTTCGCTATTTTAAAATTTAAAATCTATAAAATTAATTTAAATTTTGATTCCGCCTATCCATAAAACAAAAATGTAATCCATTCCACCAAACTTTGATGGTTGCAGGTTGAATTTTTTATACCATTAGTCAATTATATAGTGATAGGTAGGTAGGTGGTAGGTTGGATTGTTTGACCATTTTCTCACATTAGAAGAAAATGTCTCACAATTACTTTTTATTTTTCACCCGATTTTTGATATTCACATTAAAATTAGACTATATCTAAATTCGTATCAGAAAATTCACATTAAGGAGTAAAGCTCAAGGCAACTTCGTACCCAAGATCTCACAACTACTTGTCTCTTGTTAACCCTATGAATAACTTATACACTATGATAAAGGATAACTTATATATACTCTATAAAGTTTGCACGATTGGAGTTCATTAACGAATTGTATTTAGTGGCGTACATAAGATTTTCCATAAATAATTTGTGCTAGTTATTAAAATTCTTGTATGTCACTTTGGTGGTGTTATTATTGAGGTTCCAAGTAGATATTTATTTTGGACTATTTTCACTTAATATACAAACTTTTATATATTTGTAACTTTAAAGAAGAAACTATTATTTATCAGTGTTTTTTTCTTTTTTTTTGGAATGGTGATCGATGATGATGGTTGTAAAAAGTATAGTGTCCAATAACACTCTTTGTAGAATGTTATCTCCACTTGACTAAATTGAACCGATAAATATTCATTGATTATAAAATCCAATAACTTAATAATATCGAAAAATAATGCCTCGATTAAAAAAATCCGACAGATTGTCTTTACAAAAAGTGCTAAATAAATTTAGTAACTAGAAAAACAGAAAATAACTTTGCCTAATCTCAACTTTAAAACATTTTTAATACTATTAAATACCACATGCCGAGTCAATCAACTCTCTGCATTTTTTTAATATTTCTGTTTAATATTTAATAAATTAACAAATAAAATACAAAATAGCTTTATGATTTCCCCACAAAAAAAAAAATTAAAAGGAGAACTATTTTATGGTCCCTTTCAAAACAAATTTATTTAATAGGAAAGTATGATGAGCCAGCAAAGTACGTGGACATGGTACTCACTACTCACCTTTCACCAACTCAACCAAATTCAACCATCTCTTGTGTGTTTGGCATGAAAGAAAATATTTTTCACATTTTTTTTATAGAAAAATATGTGAGTTTATTATTACGTAATCTAGAAAAATATTACGTGGACATGATGAGATAGGGAATGGGGGGTTTAGAGGTGGGATGATCAAAATATAGCAAACAGACAATGAACTTGAAATGTTACTTATAGAACCTGTTTTTTCTATTTTTATTAAAGAAATTATTTTCCACATTTATGAGTGTAGACATTGAAATTTTGTGGGACTCTACAAGATGAGTTCAATTCGAATGGGGTTTAGAGGTAGGATGATCAAAAGATAGCAAACAGACAATGAACTTGAAATGTTACTTATAGAACTTGTTTTTTCTATTTTTATTAAAGAAATTATTTTCCACATTTACGAGTGTAGACATTGAAATTTTGCGGGACTCTACAAGATGAGTTCAATTTGAATGGGGGTTTAGAAGGTGTATTCAATTTCAATTAGATTTCTTGGAGGTTACTCAACCCTAAATCCTAGTTCATGTCATGTCTATATAAAGGGTACTAAATTCCCTTAAAAGGCATCTCGACATATTCTACAAAAGTCATGAAATATTCATATAGAGGTCAAATCTAAATCATCGTAGTTCGAGAAATACACCACTAACGGCCCTCGAATCATGAATAAATCTTATGAGAGGAAAATCAAGGGAGGAACAAAATTATACCCGCACTATTATCAATAAAAAATTCATATTTCTTCACATTTTATTTGTATGGTTTATTTATTTTCCATATATTTAAAATTTGTTGCAAACAACGAGAAACTCATTTTCCAAAATATTTTAACTAACAAAAGATAAAAAAAGATTAAAACATCATCCTCCATACCAAACACACACTAACTTGCACATCATGAATAAGCCTCATAATTTTAATTTAATATACTTTTCCACCAACAACCACACAAAAAATAACAAATAAACAAAACAAAAACAACACAAAATTTTCAACTATAAATAACCATATTCATTCAAACATATCTCATCATAACCAAAAACAAAAACACTTCAATTTTTTTTTCTTCATCCATCTATTATTATTATTATTATTATATATCATCATGGCTACAATTGAAAACCCCCTCACAATTAAAGAAAAAGTTTATGTTAGAGTTAGACTTGCAAATGAAAATGATATACATCATATATACAAACTTTTTTACCAAATTCATGAATATCACAATTACACTCATCTATACAAAGCTACTGAATCTTCCCTTTGTGACCTTTTATTCAATAAAACAAACCCTAGTCCTTTATTTTATGGTCCTTCAATACTTCTACTTGAAGTATCGCCAACGCCTTTTTCAGATATTGATAGTAAAGACGAAAAATTTAAGCCTGTCCTAAAAAAATTTGACCTAAGGGCAAATGTCGTAGACAAAGAAGCCGATGAATTCAAGTCCAATTCGATCAATGATGATGATAAAAATGACGTTTTTATTGCTGGATATTCATTTTTTTACGCGAATTATTCGTGTTTTTATGATAAGGCTGGGATTTATTTTGAGAGTCTTTATTTTAGGGAAAGTTATAGGAAATTGGGCATGGGAAGATTGTTGTTTGGGACAGTTGCATCAATTGCTGCAAATAATGGATTTTCATCAGTTGAGGGAATTGTGGCAGTTTGGAATAAAAAATCATATGATTTTTATGTTGATATGGGGGTTGAAATATTTGAAGAATTTAGGTATGGGAAAATGGTTGGTGATGCTTTACAAAAATATGCTGACCCTAAGGAGATTTGATCATGAAAATATTTAAATTTATTATGCATTTTTTTTCCATTTTGTAAAAGCAATATTTATTACTACTATGTATTGATTTGTGTTTGGAAATGTTGGATGAATAAACATGTTTTTTTTCCGTGGTTTAATTTTCTATCTGGTGTTCGGTATCTATGTTGAAGTTCAACTATATCCAGATTCGTGTTGGAAATAAAAGTTCCACATTGGGGTAAAACGCTTCCTATCAAAGGCGGCTTCGTACATGTTGTATGAATAAACATGTTTCTTTTTTCCCGGTTTAATTTCCTATCTGGTGTTCGATATTGAAGTTCGACTATATTCAGATCCGCGCCGGAAATTGAAGTCCTACATTGGGGTAAAACACTCTCTAACAAAGGAGGTTTTGTACTCGGGGGACTCGAACCCAAGACGTTTGGTTAAGAATGAAAGAGTACTTAGCACTACACCACAAACATGTGTTATTACTATCGTCATAGGGATACTCTGTCCGGTCTATTTACGTGTCATGTTTTTTTTCATGCTTCATAAAAAAGTATTATAAATTATAAAGTGTAACTTGATGTAAGGTCTAAGTACATTTTATCCTCCTAAGATCTTATATTATGGGATTGTACTAAGTATGTTATTATTGTTATCTTTATTTAATCTTGATCTCAATTTAATACTTTGTTCTTGTCTATCACATTAATCTCTCTCAATATTTATTAAGGATAAAGAATGACCAAGATGATCATTTACGCGCATTGGATTTTAACACTTATAGCTACTAATAGATAATTTAGAACAAAACTTAAAAGGGTGTGTTTGGTATGAAAAAAAATATATTTATAAAAATTACTTTTGAAAAATATTTTCCTAAATAGAATTTAAAACATCGCCAATTAAGTAAATAGGGAATGTAGAATAAGAGAATACAAACTTTACGTTTTACAATGAAGGAAGATGAAGAATCTGTGATATATATATATAATTTCACTTTGTAATAACCTTGTGATATACAGTTATTCTTAAATTATTTAATTCTAGGTTGTTTTTGTTCCTCAACACCCAATTTGTTCCATTATTATTATTTTTGGTTAACAAGATATTATATTAATTACTTAATATGAGCATTACATAGTAGTGATAACGCTGGATGTCTACTAATAGGGAGAAGAGAGGTATTAATAATATTACGATTACAATTATCTAATGTAAAAGAAGAGTCCGATATACCTAATAATAAAAAAGTTCATATTTTGTCTATCTTTAATTTATTCGATACAAACATTGATGAGATTCTCCAACACATTAGCTTCTTCACTTGCTAATGCGTGGGTGGGGGGGGGGGGGTCCAAATTTCGAAAATTATAATTTTAAATGTATAAATAATTTATACAAGAAAAAAAAAGTACAATTATTGAAAAAAGAAAAATTCAAAGAAATCTTTCTTTTAAAGCTTAAATGTAGACTTCACCACAATTCATATCCACTTATCATTTTTTTTTCATTTGTCAAGAAGTTGATGTGAGCACAATCAACATTGGCTGTTGTGTATAACATAAAAAGTCATATTTTGCTGCAATAATTAAGTTATATATATTATATAATTTTTAATTATATTTTTGAATGAGAAGTAAGTATACCTACTAGATTAGATTATCTGCCTTTTGACACATTCTATAGGTGGGTTGGTGAAAGAATCTTTCATCACACCTCATCAAGTTTCCACAAGCAATAACAACAAATAAAAATAAAAATAAAAATTCCTAGGCTTTTTTTTGTGACTTTAATTTTTATCTTTGATGTTTAGATTTTATCAAATGTTCTATTGAAACCAAAAATTATTTTAATTATTTTTCCCCTATTCATTTGAATGCTTAATAAGTACAATTAGGGTTCATTTTTTTGTTTAAACATTAGAAATTTGAAATTTATGGAGTTGTTTAATTTGTAAATGTATAAAAAAATCCTTAATTTGTCTCAGGCCGGTAGTAAAATCAGAAATTTCATTAAGAATATTTAAGATTTAATATATACGACTAAATATAAATAAATAATTTTTTAATCTATATTATTCATATAGTTATTTCGTATATAATTTATTTTAATAAAAACTATATGTGGCTATGTCATTGTCTTTGGCACTGTTCTAATCATTGTCAACTCTAAATATCAAGATCATTCAAAAACTTGCTCATTTAAAATCAAGAAAAAATAAAACTTAATTGTCAAATCAATAGAAATCGAGTTATTTTAAGTGTACAAATATATAGCGTGCCTATTTTATTTTTCTATGTGTGCAAATATCCGAATATACTTTGTCACAATTCTATTTTCTAAGTAATACAAGTTGTAATACGTGGCATGTTATATATTGATTTAATTTTGGGGTATATATATTTGGATTATAAAATTGATATTTTGAATTAATTCTTATACGTCTCTGAAAATCATATTATTTGAATTTTGAGTTCATCTAGGATTGGATAGTGATAGTAATATCAATAAATTAATAATTGGAGTTGTAGGTGCAAATTAATATTAACCAAGTGAAAATTATCTTCTCAAAAGAACTCTCATTACAACAAAAGAGACATTTATTGATAATAATTTTTTCTTAAATTTTGCTCTAAAAATATTTAGTCGTAATTGAGTTATCATCAATCTGTCATTGCATCTTAAGTCGCTAAATTATTTAACGATATTTATATAAAGCATGCCATTATAAATATACATATTTATTATTACAGATCAATATAATATAACGATAATTATATTATTATCGCTAATTCTTTATTTTTGGAGTGTCTCTGACTACTAACTAGTTACTTCAAGTCCAATTAATTGTCATAATAATTGTAGACTTTCATTGTCAAGAAAAGAAACTATATTAGTTAAGATTATATGTGTCAAAAGAAATGTCAGTTCAAATTTAATACAATGATGTAGTTTTGGATACTTCAGAATGATTCATTTCACTTGGTCTATATATGTGATAATAATTAGTATTAATTAAGCACAAAAGTGACAAATGTCATCTAATTTAACATATTGACATTGTTGAGAATACTTGGTTGATAAAGGAATTTAGGTCAAGATAGGTAAGAAAAAATAGTGTTATTTGTCCCATATTTTTCATGATGTGTAAGGTGTCACAAATTTTTCTTGCACATCTTGAAATACATTTATTAGTGCTTGACCAAAATTATGACTCTGTCGACCTTAAGTTACTTGTCATGTTTCGCTTCTCCTCAGTACCACTAAAAAGTAGGTCAAAATTGAGGATAAAATCGATTAAATTCAAGGAACAATTGATCTCGTATGTTGGCTTTGGCTTTCATCGGTTTTAATAAGCCGGTGGATAGGATAAATAATTCTACCACTCAATCATACAAGTTCTTTACGTTAATGAAATATTTTTATCATTTTTATTTATGCTTTTCTATTATAATTTTGCACTTCAAAAATCGACCTTGTACGTTTTTTATTTATAAAAAAATAATAAAAAACTGAGGGATAAAGTCTTTTTCTTTGAAAATAATCTTAAAAATTAATTTTTTTGCGTGAAAAAATTTCCTATGTTCGTTCGTCGAATTTTTTGAAAGTCGTGTTTCACGAGTCAAATTATTTGAATTTTGAGCAATATTTTTAAATGTATTTTTTAATATATGATATAAAAAAAAAACTGCCACTTATAATACAGTTTATGTAGTTTTTAAACACCTAATTTTAGTTTTACATATTCAATTAATTTAACATAAAAAATTAGTCAAATTATCTCTTAGCAAAATATGGCAATTGTTTTTAGACGGAGGGAGTAAGTATTTGTCCATCTGTTCACTTAATTGTGTGTTGTAGTTATTATTTGCAGAGCCAAATGGTGCTAACTTTGATAATATTTTTTTAAAAATATTTTAAATTATTAACTGTGGTGACTCATGTACTTTGGATAGTATTTTTCATGTAATTTTTATTAAAAAAATAAAATAAAAGTAGAACATTATATATACGAATTCACATAAAAATAAATTAGTTAATATGACCCATATACTTTGAATCAGGTCACACAAATTGAAATATTTGTTTTCAAGGGACAGAATTACTTTATTTAGTATATTTATTAACTGATTAAATTTTATATTTTATTTAAAGATAAGAAACTTATCCATGTTTTAATTTTTGTAGGAAAAAATGGTCAAATTAATTATTCTAAAATGGAAAATTTACGTAGCCGATTATTAACCAAAAATGAAAATAGAGGAAAAGTATTATTTATTGTGTTTTTTTTCCATCAGTAATACTAATATTTTCATTTATTTGTGGAAATAAAAAGATTACAAAACCATCACAAAGTCCTCCTTAATTGAACACCACCACCAAAAAATTGTAATTTAACCTTGCAAAGACTTATTTATCTTTATGATTTATGTACACTATTTTAGACAAATTTCACATCGATCAAATATAAAAGATATATTAGATATTTAAAGAAATTTATTTAAAAATTGCACAAAAATAATTTTTATCTATTAAGTATGGTTTTTATATTGAATATGATGTTATCACTATTCTATCGATTATAATTTAGCGTTAATATTATTGGACTTCAATCATTATTATCAATCATCACTTTCAGCACCAGCTACTTTAATTGGACAAATAGCAATTCGACATCGACAATTATAACAATCGTGAATTATCACTATGATCAATCACTTAGGTAGCTGACCACTAACACCATCAGCCACCTTTGGTGGCGGAGCCACCTATACTTGAGGAATGTTAATTGATACTCTTTAATCAAAAAAATATAGTATGTAGCTAGGTAATTAAATTTATATATGTATATTTATATCACCCCTTTGCTTTTTTCCAGATCTACCTCTCTTTATTTTGATATCTTCGTAATGAAAATTCTAACTTGCGATTAACCGCGTGCATCACTAACTACTTTCACCTTTAGCTATCGCTACCAACCTGTCTAACCTGACTTGACTTTTTGACACATGTAGCACTATTTCTTATTAACTATTAAAAATAACCTACTTTATTCAAACTTAAATTATAAAATTATGAAGTTACATAGAAATTTTATCAACCTCATTTATTAATCACTTCTTTTTCACTCCAAATATTGGTCAAACTGTTAAAGATATAATATATGAACATGATCCTTAACTTGACTTCATTTGGTAATATAACTATGATCTTTTATTTAGGTGTGCACAAGTAGACATTTAAACTTATATAAAATTGAACAAATAGATATATTTATACTACATGACATTCTACATAGAAACTTTGTATCCTACGTGGCGTCCGATGAGTATTAAGTCACGTAGGACACATGTGTCTACTTGTTCAATTTTATACAAATTTAAGTGTCTACTTATGCACACCCAAAGTTGAACGACATAAATGTCAACTGAAACCGAATTAACATATTTAAATGTATTATAGTATCCTACTCTATTCAAACTTTAATTTCAATAGGGGCCATTATATTTTTTGACCACTTCAAAATGGATATCTAATGGGGGTAGTTGGAACTTAGGATTAAAGGACAAAATAGATGAATTAGTATTAACTAAGTTAGGTGACTCGTGCCTTTTTTTTTTACTAAAAGAATTAGGAGTACGATTAAGTTAATTAATTAATTATTGTCCTAGTGGATTTTATTTTATATTTTGTTGTTTGAAATAAATACCTCATGACATAGGGTTTGGGATTGCATGTTATTAGATTAATTATGATAGATGATTGGCTTAACGGGTTGATATTGTAGTTTATTTATAGCTAAATGTTAGGTAGTGGGAACCATCAAGTGATGAAAATCTAATACTAAGTCTAAAGGGAAGCATTTTTTTTATAATCTAATTCCTCTGGTTAAAAGAATAGAAATTATATTTTATCTCTTCATAATTTTTAGTTCACATATATATATTTTCATTATCTATATTTGTAGTATATCGAGTATATATTGATGAATACAAACATTTATGGTTAGTTAATTAAGTGAATGTGATTTATTTTAATCATCTGTCTAAAAGTTATTAAGATCTCAATACTCCAAACATTAAAACCTGATGTCTTTTATTTATAAAGAGTCTTAAATAAGTGAATTTAATGTTAACGGTTGGAACGGTAACAATGAAATTAACTTATTAAAAAATAGATGATTATTTTATACGTTTCGTGAATAATCGGGACATTGAAGATCCAATTAATTATTATCATAGTGGTTGTACACTTGCCTTTTGAAGAAAGAAATTAAACATATCCCTTTTAATCAAGCACAAAAAGTGACAAATGTCATTAACTAGTGTACCATACATATTGTATGAATACAAATGTTTATGGTTAACTATTCAGTGTAAAACCTCTCCAAATTAATATAGGCGGGATCATGAAATATTATTATTTTATAGAGATATTATTTAATTGATAAATTAATATTTGTTAATTTACAGAATGTTTCGACACCGAAAAAGTTGTTCAGGGATGAAATCTCAAAGAATTTGAAAGAACCCACTTGCGAAAACGTCATTCATAAACTTGAGATCAAGATTAATGATCTCGATTACCGCAATAAAATAGACGTTAAAACCTATTGGATAGGTGAAAATGATACATGTTCATAGGTCCAGAGCTTGGAACAAATTGTGGATATCATTGGAAAAACAATGTTGATGATAAAGTTGAAGATGATACAATACCTTTGGAACCAATTACACATAAAGAAACACTTGCATCTAGAACTCTTCACAATTTTATGGTGCAATTAGAAAAGACAACACCGAAACTTTTGGATGCAATAATAAGAAAAGTTAGAGATGAGCTTCAATTAGTTTTAAACTTTAACAAAAAAACAGAACATAATAGAATCATATTTCACTAAATTTGCTTAGATCTATTTGTACTTTTAAAGAATTATTATATTAATGGGACCATATATTTGTATAGGGGTCTTCTGAAAGTATATTATCTTATTGAAATGAGTGGTTTTTTCATTAGCCCAAGTCGGGACCGGAGAAAATTATTATCTTAGAGAGATTATTAATTAATCGAGTATTAATTTAGTGAGGCTTTACTGTAATTCTAACTTTCTGCATGCTTAAAATCAGATTAAAGAATATTTTGATACATTTTACATATCTTTAATTAGTTTAAGACCATAAGATTTAAATTAATTTTTTTACTTTCTTAAATTTCATGTCAAATCAAACCAGATAAATAAATTGAAACGAAAGAAGTAACTATTGGTTGAATGAGCATCTGAAAAAATAACTCATAGTTTATGTTATGACCCAAGGTAATTATTCTCCTTCTCGGACTAGGCTCCCCTCCAGTACAATGAGTATCCAGTTTGTCCAGTGGGTCTTTAATCTACCGACATCTGTCATTTAATAATCTAAAGGTCAATAATTAGTTAATCAAATTAACCTCTTAAATCATGGTTAATTCATGGTTCAGTGAAAGTATTGTTAGAATTTATTTCTTTCCCATGTTGACAACATGTATATAGAAGAGAATCTTTCTCAATCACTGCTCCATTTTCTCTATTCGACGATAAAAATTAAAATAATCTTAAATTTCACTGTGTAAATCTACAAATGTAATCAATTTCCACCCCTAAATCCAACCTCTTTCAAATTAAATGTTCCATTTTTTTCATATTATTTAGT